>PVLC010035118.1:0-16511 GCA_004027655.1 Graphiurus murinus | reverse complement strand
GTGTGTGTGTGTGTGTGTGTGTGTGTGTGTGTGTGTGTGTGTGTTACTGGGGGTTGAACCCAGAAGCATTCTACCTCCAAGCTGTACCCCTAGCCTTTTTTTATTTTTTGTTTTGAAATAGGGTCTCGCTAAATTGCTGAGGCTGGTCTTGAACCTGGGATCCTTCTATCCCAACCTCCCAAGTACTGGGATTATAGGCATGTGCTACCACATCTGGCTGAAATTTGGATTCCTGAAGCAAAAATGAAAAAAAATATCGACAAGGGCACTCCTGCAGCCCTTTGGAAGATATGTTGTTTCCCCCTCCCAGTGAGGGTGGAATGCTATTGGAGATGACCTAGTTCTGTTCGCTCAACCCACCTGAAGATGCTTCTCATCTTCACCTTGGCTGCAAAGACACTGAGTCAGGAAAACCTGCACCACAAGGGAGGCCACCCAAAGGCGGCACAGCCAGTCTAGCAATTCTACTGTGAGTTGCAGTGGAAATTTCCCAGAAGGAAGACCTCACTTCACTACCCTGAAAAAAAATGTTGAGCTAGATGAAGTTATCTGGGAAATGAAAAGTCAATACACACAGAGATAGAGACTGTAACAAAGCATCTTACTTATTTCAAGGAACAAAACCATGTTAGGGACATAAAAGCCTGAGTCAAATTTCCTTTAGTCTTGCATTTCACAAAAGGGACAAATTTACCCATATCTTCTTAATCATCTACATTACTAGGATTGAAGACAATAAAATACTTAGTGTAAGCCATTCATTTGAAAGGGGGATCTCTTTTCCATTATAATTTTCTGACATTTGGTGTCTGGTTTAAGAAACAAAAGAGCAAAATAAGTTCTGCACAGAAAATATACAAAAGAAAAAGAGAAAATTAAAAACCATACACAATACTTTCAGCATGAATGGCTAATGTTAATATATTTCAATCATTGCAACAAATTGAGTGTGGTGATACAGGCCTGTAATCCTAGATACTTGCAAGGCTGAGGTCGGAGGATCTCAACTTTGAGACCAGCCTTGACAACTTGAGAGAAACCTGTCTCAAAAAATAAGGGCTGGACTTCTTGGCATTTATTTAAAAAAATAAAGGCTGGGATGTAGCTCAGTGACAAAGGGCTTGCCTCACAAGTGCAATGCCCTGGCTCCTATCCCTAGTACCAGAAAAGCCTAAATAAATAAATAAGTCAAGATTAAGCACAAAACAAAAAAAGTGAAAATTAAAAAGGCCTGGGAATGCAACTTAGTGGTAGAGTAGCCTGGTGTTCAATCCCCAGTATGGAAAAAATGTAGAGTTAGCATTGGGTCTTATATGTTCTTGCGTGGTGTTGTGGTGACACTATCAGAACAGTGTGATGTAGTGGTGAGAATATAACACAGATCCTTGTCTTCTTCCTTTCTCTAATGGGAAAGCTCCTCTGCCACAGAATCTAGTGATTAATTTAAAAATAATGTGTCACCAGGCGTGGTGACGCATGCTTATAATCTCAGTACTTGGGAGGCTGAGACAAGAGGATCTGGGTTCGCGACCAGCCTCAGCTATTTAGTGAGGCCCTCCACAACTTAGTGAAACCCTGTTTCAAAATAAAGAATAAAAAATAGGGCTGGGGATGTAGCTTAGAGGTAGAATGCCCCTGGGTTCAATCCCTAGTACCGCAAAAAAAAAAAAAAATGTATCTTGGGCTGCAGATGTAGCTCAATGGTAGAGTGCTTACCTAGGATACATGAGGCTCTGGGTACAATCCTCAGTACTGAAAAAATGTGTTATGAAATAAAAGTATTCTTTTTATTTCTAATTACCAAAAGCTATTTTATCCGTAGCTGATATTATATTTTAACTGCCTTTTCATTATCTACATTTATGATCATAAGATTTTTACCATCTGGTACATTATATTAATAAATTTCTTTTTATTGATTCAAGCTTTAAACTGGGCTTTTAAATTTATTTCTAGCATGTTGCTGGAATCGATTGCTGGTTTTCTTAGGATTTTCAAAACTTATTTCCTTAAAGAAATATTATGTAGGTTCATTTTAAAGTGCTGATTCTTGAAGTGTCCCCCCTTTCTAGCCCTTACACTATTGCCTTGAAAATGAAACAGAAATATTTCTATCTATGTTTAAAAGTACTTATAATGTATAAGAATAAGGAATATGGATCACATGCATCATAGAGGAAGCATTCTTAGAAAATTTTCAGTTTCTACATCATCACTTATTTCCAGTTTTATGCTTTTTCTGCATCCATTTTGACTGTTCACAATTTCAAAAAAAAATATTTATTTTGCTCAGATATTCCACTATTCTCATGAACTTTCTAAACTATTTCCCATAAAATATCTACATGTGTTGCTATGTTCTCTTGATGTATTCTAGTGTGTATATTAACTTTTCTCATTTTCCATGACACTTGCTAGAGGTTTACCTATTTATATTGTAGTTTAATCAAAGAACAAATTCATGGATCTAATTTTCAGTTCTATTCTTTCTGTTTTCTGCTTCATTAGTCTTATATATATTTGTTAAGTCCTTATTCCCATGGTCATTGTATTTATTTTTTTATAACTCTTCAGTTGGCTAGTGGGCTTACTGATTTTTTTTTTAGTTTTTCTCAGTTAATAATTACAGTGTGTAAGGTTAGGAATTTTCCTTGGAGTAATGTTTTGGTCATATGACATAAGACAGAGATGCAAAATAATCTCATTCTTAGTTTACAATTACACTTTTAATTTTTCTATATCTCAGTAATTGACTGGAAAAGCATTTTCTGTAGTAAAAAACAGCAGCTAAAAATAGGACCAGTAATAATACAAACTTTTGAGCCGGGTGTGGTGGTGCACGCTTGTAATCCCAGCATTTGGGAGGCTGAGACCAGAGGATCTGGGTTCGCGGCCAGCCTCAGCTACCTAGTGAGGCACTCCGCAACTTAGTGAGACCCGGTTTCAAAATAAAGAATAAAAAAAAGAGGGCTGGGGGTATAGCTCAGAGGTAGAACACCCCTGAGTTCAATCCCCAGTACCGCAAAAAAAAAAAAATAAAATAAAATAAAAATAGGGCTGGAGGTGTAGCTTGGAGGTAGAATGCCCCTGAGTTCAATCCCCAATACCACACAAAAAAAAAAATACAAACTTTTATAGGGCCTGCCATGTGAAGAAAAAGACAAAAGCTCAAATGACAAATATGAGACACTGCCAATAACTTGACTTCAAATAGGAAGAGGCCACGAATTACTTGTCACATGAAAGGTCCTAAAAACGAATTCATTGCAACGTAATTGATGGATATTTCCATAAAAAGATGAAAAACAAAGCTAGATACGAATTCTTGCTTCTCAACATACTGTCTTAATTTTCATGCACTTTTTAAATATTTGCACAAATTTAATGATTGTTTCGATGTACAATATTTTTGTGGCACTGGGAACTGAACCCAGGGCCTCATGCATGCTCAGCAAGCATTCTACCTCTAATCTCTATCCCCAGTCCTTTTTTATTTTGAGATAGGATCTCACCAAGTTGCACAGGCTGGCCTCAAACTTGACATCTTGCGTCAGCCTCCCTAGTAATTGGAATTACAGTTGTGCACCTGGCTTGATGTACACATTTTAAGTAGTAAATTTCTGGAGATTTGTATCTGGGTAACTTGCTTCATAAACTGCTCATTTTAGAAATTTCACATGAGAACTTAATAACGTATTAGTAACCGTGGCAATGATGTCAAATAAAGCAGTTTAATTCTGAATATGTTTCTATTTGCTTCCAAATGTTCTAGGGAGCAGAAATTAAAAGCTTATATTATTGTTGCCACAAGCAACACAAAAGGGTACCCAGTCTCCTGAGACAGGAAAAAGAAATTGATTTCTCCATGTTTTTTTTATACTCCACAACATGACTGAAAAGCAGTTTCTGGGCACATAACTATTGATCTACTTACTGCTCTGGGGTAAATAAATTATGAGATCACATGAAATAAAAACATGTGTGCTGTTCCTTTGACTCAGACAAGATGCTTTTTAAAGTTAGCCAGAGTTGTAAAAGCATGTGGGTATATGTAAACTCCCATTACCTACAATAAAGCAAGAGGTAGGGAGGGCTGCTTCCCTTTTAAATTTGACCCTGATTATTCTGTTCCATTGTTGCATGGGGCAGTAAGAAACTTTTATCTATTGTGCAAAAAAAAATTCTATTTTAACTGTAGTTTTCGATCAGAGTGGTTTTGCCCTCTGGAGGACACTGGCAATATCTGAAGGCATTTTTGGTTATCACAAATGGCATTGGATGCATGGTGGCCAAGGATGCTGCTATATTACCTATGAACTTCAGAAACATTCTTTAAGCCTCTACCTAGTAACTTCTCCTTATAGTTGAGTTAATGGAAATAATCCACACAAGAATGAACAGGAGATAAAAGGGTACCAAATGTTTGTGTGCGTACATAAAATTAAGCCTACGATAAGATTGTAACATCATTTTTCTATATTCTGTAATTACTATTAAAATGAGCTCAATTACCTCTTTACTAAAATGGCTAATGAGAAAGAATCATTTTCTGGTTATTGGAGCCCTGAACACAAATGGGCTGTCTGTTCAGTAGCCCATGATGAGTAACACCTCCCATTGTCCTCCCTTCCACATTAAAGTCTTCATTAGCACTCCACTCTCAACAGAGTCCAAACTCTTTGTCCTCTAAGGTCTGAGTCAACTTTGCTTTTCAGATGCATCTACCGCACCTTCCCTCCCCTGTTCCCTTCTAAGCCCTTTTACCAGCTGGTCCCTGCATGTTGTCCATGTCCTACCTATGTCTTGTGTGTGTGTTTGTTTCCATACGATTGATTTCCTCAACTTGAATCCTGTGATCATTCATTTACCTTTACACATCTTAGCCATTATTCCAAGTCTATCTCATTAGCATCTCCTTTGAGAAACTTGTCTTTTGCTTTTGTTGTGCAGTTTTATAACTGACTTGTCTAATCCACTAACCTTTTATTTCTTCCTCCTCCTGTGCTCCCACAGAATTTTGTTCACACTTGTACATGCATCTACTGCCAACATAATTTACTTTTGTGTCCTACACAATTGTTAAGTTTCTAGATGGTAGAAACTATATGTGGCTCATTTTTGCATTTCTCATAGCCCATGGATATTTCAAAATATTGAACTGACAAATATGAACCATAAGCGAGAATTCTAATAATCTTGAGACTATGGAAATAAAAGTATATAGCACCATGAAGTTCATTCTGATTTTTGTTTTTACATTCCTATTTCCAGTATCCTTAAGAAACAAAGAAATCTAGGCCTTGGAATTTTTGGTCTCCACTCCTCTACCTCATGCCCTTTTTTAAGATGAGAAAATCATACGAAGCTAGGTTATTCGAAAAGCTCATCAAATTTTATAAGTTAATCAATAGCCATAACTGTTATGAACTTTGTCTTATTATTCACAGGTTAACATTTTTGTTCTCCAGGGAAAGTTAATCACTACTGCTTGAAAATAAAAATTAATTCAGATGCTCTAGATGGAAGTAGTTCTGCCAACTTTATATACCTAAAGTAGGAAATTTAAGAGACAGTTTCTTCCATGTATGGATGAATGTCTATGCAGCTCATCTTGGGCATGGAGTCCAATAATTTTTAATGAGATCACATGAAATACAAATTTGCTTGTAGGAATTCACTGACACTTCTTCCTACATGTTTCTGTTTTCACTGTTGCTCAGGTATGTTAAATGAAAAGTATGGGAGTCCATTGTTTGCAGTTAGATTCTATAGTATGCCCAATAGCTCATACCAATCAACATGCAGTCAGTCAAGCTAACTGCCACATGATCAAACTGAAACTTTAAGGAAGCAGATAGACTACAAAGCAGGCCAGTTTTTCCTGAAAGCAGGAAATCCTAGTCTACTTGAGTCAATATCTATAATAAGGGCATCCTTTTTGCTTTAACCCTTACAAAAAAGTAACCTAAAGAAACTTGGCATTAACCAATCAGTAATTTTCTATTGTTCTGTTTCCTTGTTTCTATCTTACAAAACCCATTGTTCTGCTACTGTCCAGTGGGAGCTTTTGTGCTCTTTTGTAGAATGGAGGCTACCCCCGTTCATGAATCATAAATAAAAGTCAATTAGACCTATAACTAAATTGGTTGTAATTTTGTCTCTGTACAGTCCTAGAGTTTTCTCATGGTTTTGGCAAGACATGATTTTTTTTTCTAGGCTAAAACTGCAGCCATGCTCCGTGGAACAGTATTATCCATCCTTAATAATTGATTTTACTGCCAGTTGGAGGTCACCCAGTCACATTTAGCTCTGTCTATAGGTACTTCCTTTGCCAACCTCTACAAAGGTGGAGGGAGGCCATCAGGCTGTGTAACTTCCAGGCTGTGTGCTCTTATTTTCATAACAGAATCTTTTTGTATATGTGTGGTACTAAGGATTACACTCAGAGGCATTATACCTCTGAGCTACACCCCCAGTCCTATTTTTTTTTTTTTTCGGTACTGGGGATTGAACTCAGGGGCGTTCTACCTCCGAGCTATACCCCCAGCCCTATTTTTTATTCTTTATTTTGAAACCGAGTCTCACTAAGTTGCAGAGTGCCTCACTAGGTAGCTGAGGCTAGCCCCGAACCTGGATCCTCCGGTCTCAGCCTCCCGAATGCTGGGATTACAAGCGTGCGCCACCACGCCCGGCTCCCCCAGTCCTATTTTATTTTATTATTATTTTTTTTTGAAACAAAGTCTCACTATGTTGCAGAGGGCCTCACTAAATTGCTGAGGCTAGCCATGAACCTGCAATCCTCATGTCTCAGCCTCCCAAGCACTGGGATTACAAGTGTGTGACCATACCTGGCTATAACAGAATCTTAAACTGCTCTCATTCTGGTTGATATAAAATTCACATGAATTAATATCTCCAAGTTTTCACTCCAGGGATTTAGCCACCAATAATGACCTTGAGCCCTCTACTGTCTGAATTTCATTAAAAGCTTTGGAATGACAAATGTTTTATGAACTGCATAAAAGATATACACACGAAATCCCTATTACTGTAATCAGAGATGCCAGATGCAGTTTTGTTTGCATACACTTGCCCAACCTACACCCATGACAGACATTATTAATCTATTATAGAGCTTTTTCCTTCGGAACATGAACTCAGCCACAAAACTTCCCAATTCATTTATTCAGCCAGCTAATGTGAATGGACAGGAGTTGACATATGAGTTAAAATTTATTTACCATCACATGGAGAGATGATCTAAATACTACCCTGAATTAAACCAGACCATTGAGAGGCTGGGTACTCAGTTGAACTGGAAAACTTGAATGGTTCATAAAATTGATTTAACACTTTGCCCCTAGGGAGTGTGGCAACATTTTACATTGAGGAGGTCTATGTATAACTTCATATGATACATATTTCCCACTTAACTCAGCATCATCATCATGAGGAATTGGAACTTCCCTTAGGACTAAAAGACTTGGACTGGGGATGTAATTCAGTGGTAGAGTGTTTGCCTAGTGTGCATAAGGCCTTGGGTTCTATCCCCAGCACTGTTAAAAAAAAAAAAAAAAAAAAAAAAAAAAAAAACAACTTAAGAAAAACTATGCTACTCTATGGCCATTTGGGAGCTTAAGAGTCAAATCTGTTGCCTACCTTCAACTGTTGTTTAGGAGCCAATGGCATGCAATTGGCTGCCTTATTTACTGTGCCTCAGTGACGTTCCCTCCCATTGTTTCAACTATTCCTTTAATACAACATCCATTGTTGATATGGTTTGGATTTAAAATGTCCCCCAGAGCTGGGCGTGGTGGCACACGCTTGTAATCCCAGCATTTGGGAGGCTGAGACTGGAGGATCCAGGTTCGCGGCCAGCCTCAGCTACCTAGTGAGGCCCTCCACAACTTAGTGAGACCCTGTTTCAAAATAAAGAATAAAAAATATGGCTGGGGGTGTAGCTCGGAGGTAGAATGCCCCTGAGTTCAATCCCCAGTACTGCAAAAAATAAATAAATAAATAAACAAATAAAATGTCCCCCAGACCTCCTGGGTTACACAAAGCAACTGTTCAGAGGTGGGGCAGGCCTGGAGGGGATGGATCCCTGGGGGCACAGCCCGGTGGGTGTGTGTAGATTCCACCAGCCCATCTGCAGCATGTGCTCTGACCCTTGCTCCATGCTCCCAACCATCATGCACTGAGGACGCTTCCAGCCCTGGCTCTTGCTTGGAAGCCCAGATAACATGGACTATATATATGACCTCTAAAATCTCCAGATCCGAGAGCAAATAAATCCTTCTTCCTCTAAGTTTTGCTTATCAGGTGTTTGGGTCATAGAAGTGAGGAAGCTCACTGAAACAGCTGTCTGTATTATGGGAAGCTGCTTTAAACCATTTGTGGAAGAAAGCCATATATAACTAATGCTATAAAAATCAAAGATGTGACTTCTGCAGGGTGTACTCAGTCCTATTTCCTGTGAGTTTACTTTTTCAAGCAAAAAATGACTGACATTTGAAACATTTTTATATGAATGAGAGAATTCTGAGGGTCAAGGTGAACTTAAAAAAATTTTTTTTTGAAAATTGTTCTTCATTTTGTGTTCCTTTTATCTTAGCATTGTGAATCTCCTCCCTGCTGTCTTGAAGAAACAGAGAGAGAACTCATATTTTATATGTGATCATAAAAGCTCACTGCTGGCATATATAAATTATATGTAGCAATTCTTAATGCTACAGAGAGAAAAACTGTAGCCCTCTGCACAAGCGAAAAGGGCTTATCTTGGGTGGAGACTGAGAATTTTTTGAGTAAGGGTCTTAGAAGTATTCTGAAAATGGCTTCCTTTGATTGCTGTCCCATGTTACCCCTGATAATTCGATTAACAGATCAGCACTTACCAAGTTCTTTTTCACCTATCAACTCCCTTACTACCTCATCTTTATCTTTTCATTTGTTGTCCCCATCCAAACCCAAGTCAGGGAACTCTGGGCTGTGAATTCCTTGTAGCTTGTCTTTCTCGCCACTGGAACACAGTACTCCATGAATCCATTTTGAATGAATGGATGCTGAATGGAAAATGTCCTTCCTTCAGGATTGCCCGTTCAGAGATTTCTGGTCAGGAAAAAAAAAAAAAAAGCTATTTTTTCTTGTGGCCCCCAAACTGCAAGAAGAGTTCTAAGCGTGGTGTTGTCTCAACAGGGCCCAGACAGCTCGAGGGGACCAGGTGCCTAGGAAAAGTCCTGGCGAACACACATCAGGAAGTAGAGGAGTGTGCCTACTCCACACATCTACCTACCACTTAAAAAGTGTGCTAAGGGGCCGGAAGGTACAAGGTTCCAGTTGGCCACCCAGGTCGGGTTAAAGGACACGGAATCCAGCTGGAGGGAACACCATTCCACCACGGGTTCACCAGTTCTGTTTCCTACCTGGTTTCTGCTCACTAACTGGTGGTGTTCAGAGCTGGGAAAACACGAAGAAAGTCATTTTTTAGCGGAGGATCAAGGATGTGCAGGCTCATTTCACCCTATAAATGCAGCTGGCGTCTAGACAGCTTTTTAGTGCAGACAGTTTTCTAAGGAGGGGGGCGCTCCCTCTTCGTGGGGGAACTTGTCCTAGCGGGAGAGGCATGGCCATCAGTGGAACCGAAAGTAGGTGTCCTGAGAATCAGGGAAGTAGCTAGGACTTGATGCAGGCAAATGCACAAACCCAGGATGAGCGTGACCAATTCGAATTCACAGTCGTGGCCTGTAGCCTGGGAGAACCGCTAAGATTAGCCAGGGCAGAGGAGTGTAAAATGCCCCAAGGAAGGGATATGAGGCGAAAGAGTGGGGACTGGCCTGAGAAGAAGAAAGGGACATAGGCACCCAGGAAATGGCCCGCTCAGGGACCTGGGGGCGTGGTTTGGGGCGTGGCCATGGATGTAGGTGGAACGCAGAGCAGTCTGAGGAAGGGTTGGTGACGTACCCGGAAGGCGGGGCAAGGCGGAGCAAGACGTAGGCGGAACACGGATACGTCCCTTGGGCAAGAGTCCCGGTCGTGTGGGCGTGGCCTTACTGCTCTCGAGAGCGCAAGGAGAGTAGAGCTTATGGAGGACAGTATTGTGGCCGCGGCGGCAGCTACAGATGTGTAGCTAGGGTGAAGGGCCAGTCCGGGTTCGAGGGCGGGAGAGCTTGGCGGGGCGGGACTTCCGGATTCATGAGGGACGGCGGCCGGAAGTGCGGGGGTGTGGCCTAGATTCGCGAAATGACGTTTTGCGGTGATGGGCGTGGCTAGACGCAAGGGGCGTGGTTTGAATCATCGCGCGCGCAAGGGCGCGCAGGCTTGAACCTTGGAACCCAAGAGAAGTGAAAATGTTCTGGCTCTGTTAAGTGCTTGAGATGAAGTAGAGCGTGAGCCACAGGGAAGCGTGGTCTGCCAGAGAAAACAAAGACCACCGCATACCCTCACCCACACACATGACCACGTGCCACGATGGATCCAGAGCTGGGGAAGCTGGTGGTCCCACGAGTAGGGCCCAGGGTCCTGATGGAGCGACTCTGAAGAAGGGAGTTGGGAGGGTGGCATCGAGGAATAGCCCCTTTCCCACTCTAGCCCTCTTTCTCCACTGTAAGAGTCACCAGATACCCTCTTAGGATTCTGTTCATTTAAGGACAGAAAAGTTATCTCAGACACTTTGGGGGATAAGGAGATTGCAATTCCAGAAAACGAGGTGCCCCAAGTTGGGACCCCCTCAGATGTGCCTTAGTCTCCCCGCAACTGTGCCAGGGGCAATGGACATACTCACAGACACCCCCAGGGTAGGAGATCAGCAACAGTTTTGACTCTTGGACAAATCTGAGCCCTCTCCACGCCTCAATTCCTTCTATCCTTTCTCTTTTGTAACCTACTCCAGATCTGGAGGAGAATAACCTCCAAAGTACATAATTTCGTGGCTGCAATTGTCTCTGACATTCAGCATTAAATGCATTGCTCTGAGGCTGCTGGAAACTCCTTACTGTTAATATCCATGTAATAATTCTCCTATTTATTTTTGCTGCAAAAGCTTGAAAACTATTTAGTCCACAAAGATGGATCATATGGTGGATCCATTCCAATTTTCTAAGGAATCGCCACACTGATCTCCATAGTGGCTGAACTAGTTTGCAATCTCACCAACAATGTAGAAGAGTTCCTATTTCCCTACATCCTGACCAATATTTATTGTTGTTTGACTTCTTGATGATTGCCATTCTGATTGGGATTAGATGGAATCTCAGTATAGTTTTGATTTGCATCTCCCTAATTGCTGATGATTTTGAACATTTTTTCATGTATCAGCCATTTGTATCTCTTCTTTTGTCAAGTGTCTATTCAGTTCAGTTGCCCATTTCTTGATTGGGTTATTTGTTTTTCTAGTGTAAAGTTTTTTAAATTCTTTGTATATTCTAGATATTAATCCTCTATCAGAGGGATAGCTGGTAAAGACCTTCTCTCATTCCGTAGGCTTTCTCTTTAGATTCTTGATGGTTTCCTTTGATGTGCAGAAACTTCTTAGTTAAATGCCATCCCACTTATTAATTCTTGTTTTAATTTCCTGAACTTTGGGGGAACAAGACCCTGTTTTAAAACAAAAACATAAAAAAGGGCTGGGGAGTATAACTTGGAGGTAGAATGCCTTTGGGTTTAATCCATAGTACCACACACACACACAGACACATACACACACACACACACAGACACACACACACACACACACAGAAGTCTTGCTGTTGTGTGGACAACAGTCAGAAATCTGTTGAGAAAAGCAGCCCTGTGCATCTCAGAGAAGTCACTTTGCAGCCTGTATGGGAATCCACAGTGAACCAAAGTTCACCCCACCCAGTGTTGCACTGCTCTTCAGTATTTTGGAAATGAAAACCTTCGTAGGATTTTCCTCCTTTTTCTCAGATGTTTCTAAATCAGTACCTGGGCTGGAATGCAAAAGCCCAAAGCAACAAGGGTACAATTTTCTGTGCCAGTGCACACTTGCCCTGTTGTCCCTGCAACCAGTCAAAAGGCCACCATTGCTTACAGTTGGAATGCAGTAAAGATTGAGTGAATTGTAAACAAACATGAATATTTGAATATTAGGGGAATGATGGGAAGAGGGAAGTGCATTGCATTTCATCAGTTGTGCTGGGACAAATAGTTGCAACATACAAATCAGGTATAAGGAAAGGTATTTTGAAACCTTTAGCACCCCCAGATTGGGATCTTGCCCTCAGGGAAGAAGTGGGTGAGAGGTGAAAGCTAAGCTTTCTTTGATGACAGCAAAATCTCCAGTTTAGATTTGGGGGATAACAAAAGGCTAGCTTCCTTTCAAAACAGGAGGTGAGAAAATAAAGAGTCAATCTGATGACAAGGAAATTTTCAGTGTGATTGTCACTTTTTTTTTTTTTTTTTCGGTACTGGAGATTGAACTCAGGGACATTCTACTTCTGAGCTATACCCCAGCCCTATTTTCTTTTTATTCTTTATTTTGAAATGGGGTCTCACTAAGTTGTGGAGTGCCTCACTAGGTAGCTGAGGCTGTCCGCCAACCCGGATCCTCCAGTCTCAGCCTCCCAAATGCTGGGATTACAAGCGTGCCACCACGCCCAGCTTGATTGTCACCTTTTATCAATACTTTTTTGCTGTCTGTTGCATAAGTATAAATGTTTAATCAGACAGTGCGAACTGTGTGGCGTTTAATAAATACATTATTTATGAATGATTTTAAAAGACATAGAATCTTTTTTCACACAATTCTAAGTCTGCAGAACAGCAGATACAGAAATGTTAGAAACATCCAATGCATACATAAATAATCAATGATAGCAAAGGACATACAGCAAGGAAGCTTAGCTCCTTTGATGCCATTCACAAATATCATTGTTGAAATAGAACATTGACTATATAGATGATTTATTATATTCTCATTGTATTTGTATAAGTGTGAAGTTTTCCCTAATACATTAAAGGGAAAGTAAAGACAGAATCCGATTCTATGTTCAAATAATCCATGTTCTATTACTTTTTAAACCTGCTCAGTGAACTCAGGTAATAAATGTATTTTAAAAACCAGGTACAGCCGGGCATGGTGGTGCATGCCTGTAATCCCAGTACTTGGGAGGCTGAAACAATTTGTAGACAGCCTCAGCAATTTAATGAGACCCTGTTTCAAAATAAAAATAAAATAAGGCTGGGGTTGTAGCTCAGAGGTAGAACACCCCTGGGTTCAATCCTTAGTACCCTCCTCAAAAATAAATAAATAAATAAATAAATAAAACAGGTATTCTTATCTGGCTCCATGTACTGTCATGATAATGTATTGAAAGTGTATTTATAGTCTGTCTTTTAAATCCTCAAACTTTCACATGGCTTAAACAATGTGATTTCTTTCTCAGACATTTGATATATACACTCTCTCTAAAACATGTATATGCACAAACATATCCACATATAAAACTAAAGTGATTTTAGTTTGAGAATTTCTAATACCTTTTGAGCAATGCTGACATACGATGGGTCTCACTGCTGGTTATCAGTTGAATTGTGACCCTTCAAACTCATATATTTAAATGTTAAACCCTAGTAGCTTAGAGTCTTACATCATGCCAGGCGGCATGGCAGCACACACTTGTAATCTCAGTATTTGGGAGGCTAAAACAGGAGGATCCCTAACTCAAGGCCAACCTCAGCATCTTAGCAAGAGTCTATTTTAACATACAAAGAGTTGGGAAGTGTAGCTTGGAGGTAGATGCCCCTGGGTTCAGTCCCCAGTACCAAAAAAAAAAAAAGTTACCTTATAAGGAAATTAGATCTTTACAGAAGTAATCAAGTTAAAATGAAGTCATATTAGGGTAACCCCTAGTCTAATATGACTGGTGTTCTTAATTAAAGGGGAAATTTGGACACAGACATTGCAAGAATCCTGTGTGAAGATTGGAGTTAACATTGCTACAAAACAAACTATCAGAAGAGAGGTGTCCTAGAATTCAACAGAGAAACAGAAGCAGTAGGAGGGGATTGATTTTCAGGAGACTGGCAGATGTGAAATCTGCAGTGCTGGCTTGCAGGCTGGAAACCCAGACAAGTGTCGGTGTCACTTGTAAAGGCAGTCTGGAGGTGCAATTTCCTCCTCATCAGGAGAATTTAGTCTTTTAAAGCAAAGCTTTCAACTAAATGGAAAAGACCCATGTGCATGGAGGATAATTGCTTTACTCAGAATCTACTGATTTGTTAATCTCCTCTAAAAAATATCTTTACAGTGACCTTTAGACCGGTATTTGACCAAATACCTGGATACCATGACCTAATCAAGTTGGCACATAAAATTAACCATGTAAGCAGAAAGGCCTGGAACAGATCCTTCACAACCCTCAGAAGGAACCAAGCCTGGTGATAACCTGGGTCTTAGCCTAGTAGCCTCCAGAACTGAGAGATAATATGTTTCTGTTGTTGAAGTGTAACCAGTGTATGGGACTGTGTTACAAATGAACGCACTAGCCCAAAGACCCAGGTGTAGAGAGCTAGGACTGGAGGTGAGGCACCTGCATGGGATTCCCTAACTTCCTACCAGGCCCCTTTAGTGTGACAGCCACATTCCTTTCTCTCTTGTTCAGAGTATACATTAGCAAAGTGATGCAGATGTAAAATGCCCTGCTGTGCTTCCTTTTTTTTCTTTAATTTTTTTCGGTACTGGGGGTACTGGGGTTTGAACCCAGGGGCATTTTACCTCCTAGCGACACCCCTAGTTCTATTTTTTATTCTTTATTTTGAAACAGGGTCTCACTAAATTGTGGAGGACCTCACTAAGTAGCTGAGGCTGGCTGCGAACCTGCGATCCTCCTGTCTCAGCCTCCCAAATACTCGGATTACAAGCGTACACCACCAAGCCCAGCGGTACTTCATTTTACAAAACAAATAGAGGTGACTTTCTCTTCTTGCTCTTATGAGCAGCCTTCTCCCCTCTACCTGAGAGGGAGCAGGGGCCAGGACAGCAGTACAGAGAAGAGCTCCTATACAGCCAATTAGTAGAAGAGATGTGCATGTAAAGAGGGGAAGGTGGAATCATAATGTTTGCTTCCTTGCTCGACATCACTGAGGGGATGGATGAGAATTGTTTGCATCCTACGCTCTTGGAAAGGTTATATGAAGAAATAAAGTTCAAGTCTGTAAGTGAAACGTGTCAGTGCCCCTAAACTTCTCTTTGTGTGTCTTTTGCCACCCACTCCCTCCCCCTGCGTGGCCACATTCCTTTTGGCAGAAGACAGAATCTGAGGAGGCTTGGACACCATGCTGTGAACTGGTTTGCTGTTTCCCTCTCCATATCACGTGCATTTTAGGAGGCTTCTGCAGATAAATGATAGATCTGGAAGACAGACTTCAAACCTTGTTCATCTTTGTTCTAACACAGTGCCTGAAGCAAAGGAATGGCAATACGTATTGAAATGAAACTGTGTACTCTGGTTAGGTTCGTATTTGGTTAGGCTCCTCATTCAGATTAGGCAGGACTTTGTGGGTCCTTCAGATCTTACGAGGAAAGATATGACACCCTGATTTTAAAGGATGAACACAAATTGGGCATGGTAGTGCATGCCTGTAATCCCAGTACATGGGAGGCTAAAACAGGAGGATTGCAGGTTTGAGACTAGCCTCAGCAACATAGCAATACTCTCAGCAAACTAGGGAGACCCTGTTTAAAAGGGCTTGGGGTGTATCTTGGAGGTAGAAAGCCCGTGGGTCCAATATCCCCAGTACCAATACACACACACACACACACACACACACACACACACACATGCACGCACCACAATTAAAGGATGAGTACCCAATTCAAGGTGTGAACTACAAGTCTGAATATTGTCCTACTTCCAGGTTTCTACCAGATTTTTTTATCTCAATTTAGAACATTTTCTCCTCTTTCCTCCTTCAGGTTTTTAAGTTCTAGCAAGGTATTTGGCAATTGATTGAGATTTTAAGCATAAATGGTGGTGATGAATAGTCTGAGTACCATTAACTGCGGAGAGGATTTCCTGTTCCAATATCTGTGCACTGAGGCCCTGCAGTCTCTATACTTGGAATTGCACTTACGGAACCCAGAACTGAGCCTGTGAATTCAACACTTCCTTGGAGCAAAAAGGCTTATTGGATTATAACAATCCCATGTGTTGAGCATTTATAGATATGGCTTCATTAGCAGTCAAAGGTGAGATTATATGCCTTAAGAAGAGTGAACATAACAGTTTCTCTGTTGATCCATTTAATGTAAATGTGGAAAGTCCATTCTTTTTTTTTTTTTTTTTTTTTTTTTTTGCGGTACTGGGGATTGAACTCAGGGGCATTCTACCTCCGAGCTATACCCCCAGCCCTATTTTTTATTCTTTATTTTGAAACCGAGTCTCACTAAGCTGCGGAGTGCCTCACTAGGTAGCTGAGGCTGGCCGCGAACCCGGATCCTCCGGTCTCAGCCTCCCGAATGCTGGGATTACAAGCGTGCGCCACCGCGCCCGGCT
>PVLC010035117.1:0-11122 GCA_004027655.1 Graphiurus murinus | reverse complement strand
CCACCACCAAAAAATTAAAAAAAATGAGCCGGCGCACGCTTGTAATCCCAGCATTCGGGAGGCTGAGACCGGAGGATCCGGGTTCGCGGGCAGCCTCAGCTACCCAGTGAGGCACTCCGCAACTTAGTGAGACTCGGTTTCAAAATAAAGAATAAAAAATAGGGCTGGGGGTATAGCTCAGAGGTAGAATGCCTCTGAGTTCAATCCCCAGTACCACAAAAAAAAAAAAAAAAAAAAAAAAAAAAAAAAAAAAAAAAAAAAAAAAAAAAAAAAAAATGAGCCGGGCATGGTGGTGCACGCTTGTAATCCCAGAACTTGGGAGGCTAAGATCGGAGGATCCCGGTTTGCAGCCAGCCTCAGCTACTTAGTGAGGCTCTCCACAACTTAGTGAGACCCTTTTTCAAAATAAAGAATAAGCCGGGCGTGGTGGGGCATGCTTGTAATCCCAGCATTTGGGAGGCTGAAACCGGAGGATCCGGGTTCACGGCCAGCCTCAGCTACTTAGTAAGGCACTCCACAACTTAGTGAGACTCGGTTTCAAAATAAAGATAAAAAATAGGGCTGGGGATATAGCTCGGAGGTAGAATGCCTCTGAGTTCAATCCCCAGTACCGCAAATAAAGAAAGAAAGAATAAAAAATAGGACTGGGGGTGTAGCTTGGAGGTAGAATGCCTCTGGATTCCATCTCCAGTACCAAAAATTAAATTAAATTAAATTAAAAATTTTAAAAATGTCTTAAAAAGCCAAGATTGCAACAAATTTAGTTATGGATCTAGTTGGCTTTTCTTCTCAATTCAGGAATTAATGTAGCCTCCATTCTAACAAATGGAATGAGAGTGCCACTTCAGTGCAGGATAGTGGGTTTCTAAGTTCAGAGCAAGGAAACAGAACAGGAAACAGCTGCCTGGCCAACATCGGGTCACTTCAGTTACATTTTAAAGAGTTAAAGCAGGGGGATTCCTTACTAAGCTGACTCACGGGGGCTGGAATCTGTTTCAGGGGGGAAAACAAACATCTGTTTGTTTTGAGATCTCTCTACTTCCTTAAGGTCTCAGTTTAATTATGTGATAGTTAGCATGAGTCACTCCATTTTTGTCTGGTCTGTCGGTGCCTGGTGCAGGAGCTCAACCCCAAACAAGAGCTCCCCTAATTCTTATTTAACAAGACCATAGCCCCACCCCTTTGCTGAGCTGCAGACAGTTGATGTGATGGTTATCTGTGTACACGTCTGTCTCCCTTCTCTTCCTGGGAGCTCCTTGAGGAGAGACTGGCCCTTACTCAGCTCTATCTCCAATATATATTGTATATATTCAGGAAAAATAGATGCACACTACCCTCTACCTTGTAAATGTGATGTGATGTGATGTGTGTGTGTGTGTTGTATTTAGTTATGTTCACATTCACTTGAGAAGTTTTATATAAAATTGCACAGATAAACCAAATAATCTCTCTCTTTCCCCCCCCCCAACAGTGCATCAGTAAAAGTATCGGCCCTGGGAAAATCCAGAAAGTACCCAAAGAAAATGCTTTCCTAACCAAGGAGTTAACAGTTAGTATACAAGAAATTCTTTTTTTTTTTTTTTTTTTTTTAACTGTTTTCCTAAATAACATTGATTCTGGAGAGATTTGGAGTCAGAAAGCCTGGCTTCCAAGCCAGCCCCCGAGAGGTCCTACCCTAAGGTGGCAACTTACATTTCTCTTCTTCTAATCTTGGTTTTCTTTTGTGAAAAACCCTCAGAGGTCATGGTCAAAAATGTACTTGAGCCGGGCATGGTACCACACACTTGTAATCCCAGTACTTGGGAGGCTGAGACAAGAGGATCGCAGGTTCATGGCCAGCCTCAGCTACTTAGTGAGGCCCCCGAAACTTAGTAAAACCCTGTTTCAAAATAAAGAAGTTTAAAAAATAGAGTTGGGGATGTAACTCGGAGGTAGAATGTCCCTGGGTTCAATCCCTACTACCGCAAAACAAAAATGTATTTGAGCTGAGCACAGGGGCCCACGTTTGTAATCCCAGAACTTGGGAGGCTGAGACAGGAAGATCGTAGGTTCAAGGCCAGCTTCAGCAACTCAGTGAGACCCTGTTTCAAAATTTAAAACAACAAAAAAAAAAATAGGATTGGAGGTGTAGCTCATTGGTAGAATGCCCTTGGGTTCAATCCCCAGCACCAAAAAAAAAAAAAAAAAGAAAAAGAAAATACTGAGTATTGTTCTCTTTGGCCTCTTTCTCACCCCCAGCCCCATTTTTTATTCTTTATTTTGAAACAGGGTCTCACCAAGTTGCAGAGGGCCTCACTAAATAGCTGAGGTTGGCCACGAACACAGATCCTATAAGTTTGTTTTAAGATGTAATTGTCAAGCCGGGCGTGGTGGCCCACACTTATAATCCCAGTACTTGGGAGGCTGAGACAGGAGAATTGCAAGCTCACAATCAGCCTCAGCTATTTAGTGAGGCCCTCCACAACTTAGTGAGACCCTGCTTCAAAATAAAGAATAAAAAATAGGGCTGGGGGTATAGCCCGGAGATAGAATGCCCCTGGGTTCAATCCCCAGTACTGCAAAAAAAAAAAAAAAAAAGTAGTTGTCATTAAGTGAATTGTATATAAACAAAGTGCTTGAATGTTTCTGTAAGGACTGATGTCACCCGTTACCTCTGAGGAGCAGAACTGGGTGGAGGTGGTTGGGGTTCAGGGGAGTATTTTCCTCTTATTGTTCTTTCAGCTTTTGAAACAGGAACCTGCATTATTCAAAAAATAGATGCTATTTAAATTTTTAGAAAAGGATTGAGGGGAGCTCCATAGTAAAGCCTTACCTGGCATGAGCAAGGCCCCAAACTTACTCCCCAGTATCATGAGAAAAAGAATATAAATGAAAACAAAAGAAACCTTATGCTTGGACTTCTAGTATCTTCCTATTCTTTGAGCTGCTTGTCCAACCTCAAGAGCCAGGATGCTACCCACCGCATGAGCACAGACATGGGGAGCCTTTAAAAGTGTTTTAGGGCCGGGCATGGTGGCGCACGCTTGTAATCCCAGTAGTTGAGAGGCTGAGACCGGAGGATCGGGGTTCGAGGCCAGCCTCAGCTATTTAGTGAAGCATTCTGCAACTTAGTGAGACCCGGTTTCAAAATAAAGAATAAAAAATAGGGCTGGGGGTGTAGCTCGGAGGTAGAATGCCCCGGAGTTCAATCCCCAGTACCAAATAAATAAATAAATAAATAAAAGTGTTTTAAGTCCGGGCGTGGTGGCGCACGCTTGTAATCCCAGTACTTGGGAGGCTGAGACGGGAAGATCCAGATTCACAGCCAGCCTCAGCTACCTAGTGAGGCCCTCCGCAACTTAGTGAGACTCTGTTTCAAAATAAAGAATAAACAATAGAGCTGGGGATATACCTTGGAGGTAGAATGCCCCTGGGTTCAATCCCCAGTACCGCAAAAAAAAAGTGTTTTAGGGCCGAGGGTGTAGCTCAGTGGTAGAGCTCTTGCCTAGCATGCCTGAGGTCTTGGATTCTAGGCCCAGAATGTAAAACAAATGAATATATAAGTAAATAATAAAAAGTATTGTATTATTGCAATAGGTGCTCTGTAAGTACTGAGCACAGGAGTCATTGACTCTCGTGTTTTGTGACTGAATCTTGTTGTTCCTCATAACTGTAATGATTCTGATCTGTTATAGCTGTCAATGTGAAACAAAAAGGGCAAATGTCTAATTCTCCTTTGACTTTCAGCAAGAATGTCTTGACCATTTGCTGGTCAACCTGAGAATGGAGGCGCTCTTTGTGAAGGAGAACTTCAACATTCGATGGATTGCCCAGACGGGATTTGTGGAAAATATCAACACTATCCTCAAAGAGTACAAGCAAAGCAGAGGACTATTGGTAACTATAACCGTTTCTTTTTTTTTTTTTTTTTTTTGCGGTACTAGGGATTGAATTCAGGGATGTTCTACCTCCGAGCTATACCCCCAGCCCTATTTTTTATTCTTTATTTTGAAACCAAGTCTCACTAAGTTGCGGAGTGCCTCACTAGGTAGCTGAGGCTGGCTGCGAACCCGGATCCTCCGGTCTCAGCCTCCTGAATGCTGGGATTACAAGCATGCACCACCACGCCCCACTCCATTTCTTAAATTTTGACTTAAGCAAAGTAAACAATACTTTTGGTGCAGTTATACCAATAAAGGTATTTTCTTTTTCAAATAGCCACGCATCTAATGTTAGGTTGTTTTTCAAGTTTGACAAATGTCTTGGTCTAACAATCTACATGTATATGATATTAATACTTGTCATCAAAACATTAAACTTTTTTGTGGGTGTGTGGTACTAGGGATTGAACCCAGGGGCATTCTACCTCCGAGTTACACCCCCAACTCCTTTTTTTTTTTTTTTTTCCGGTACTGGGGATTGAACTCAGGGGCATTCTACCTCTGAGCTATACCCCCAGCCCTATTTTTTTTTATTCTTTATTTTGAAACAGGGTCCCACTACGTTGCAGAGGGCCTCACTAAGTAGCTGAGGCTGGCCTCGAACCTGAGATCCTCCTGTTTCAGCCTCCCATGTACTGGGATTACAATCGTGGGTCACCATGCCTGGCTACATATTAAACATTTTAAATGGGCACTAAGCCGGGCATGGTGGTGCACGCTTGTAATCCCAGCATTTGGGAGGCTGAGACTGGAGGATCCGGGTTCTCAGCCAGCCTCAGCTACTTAGCGAGGCCCCCCGCAACTTAGTGAGACCCTGTTTCAAAATAAACAATAAAAAATAGGGCTGGAGCTGTAGCTCAGAGGTAGAATGCCCCCAGGTTCCATCCCCAATACCGCAAATAAATAAATAAATAAATAAATAAATAAATAAATAAATAAATAAATAAATAAATAAAACGTGCACTAATAGCCAGGCGTGATGGTGCATGCCTGTAATCCCAGTGCTTGGGAGGCTGAAACAGGAGGACTGCAGGTTCAAGAACATTCTCAGCAAGTGGTGAGACTCTCAGCAACCTAGCAAGACCCTCCCTGTTTCAAAATAAAAATAAAATAGGGCTGGGGTATCAGTCAGAGGTAGAATGCCCCTGGTTCAATCCCCAGTACCACAAAAATAAATAATAAGTGTTTACTGATAACTGTTATACAAGTTGAACAGGACAGTAAGCTCAGAATCGCTTGTCAGAGAATTATCTATTGTAAGGAATATGCCCCGGGCCTCCCTGGCCTGCTCCTCCCAGTGCTTAACTGTACACATGGGAGAGGGGAGGTAGGAGATAGAAGAAGTTCGATCACTACTTTGATCTCTTTCTACTGGCCAGAGAATTTACTGGTCATTTTAATCATCACAACTTTCAAGGTAGGTATTCTTTAAAAAAAAATTAATAAGCCGGGCATGGTGGCACATGCCTATAATCTCAGTACTTGGGAGGATGAGACAGGAGGATCACAGGTTCAAGGCCAGTCTCAGCAACCTAGCAAGACTGTCAGTAACTTAGCAAGATCCTGTTTCAAAATAAAAAAATAAAACAGAGCTGGGGGTATAGCTCAGATATAGAATGACCCCAGGTTCAATCCACAGTACCACACAAAAAAGGAATATATAGCCGGGCGTGGTGGTGCATGCTTGTAATCCCAGCATTAGGGAGGCTGAGACCGGAGGATCCGGGTTTGCGGCCAGCCTCAGCTACCTAGTGAGGCCCTCCACAACTTAGTGAGACCCTGTTTCAAAATAAAGAATAAAAAATAGGGCTGGGGGTATAGCTCGGAGGTAGAATGCCCCTGAGTTCAATCCCCAGTACCGCAAAAAAAAAAAAAAAAAGAAGTATATGGAAGCCAGGCATTGTGGCACACGCTTGTAATCCCAGTACTTGGGAGGCTGAGACAGGAGGATCCGGCTTCAAGGCCAGCTTCAGCTACTTAGCCAGGCTCTCCGCAACTTAGTGAGACCCTGTTTCAAAATAAAGAATAAAAAATAGGACTGAGGGTGTAACTCAGAGGTAGAATGCCCCTGGGTTCAATCCTCAGTACTGCAAAAAAAAAAAAGGGCTGAGGATGTAGCTTGGTGGTAGAATGCCCTCAGTTCAATCCCCAGTACTACTACTACTACTACTAATAATAATAATAACAAAGACCAAGTTCAGTCCAGAAACAATATTCAGGCAGTAATGTAGGCCCTTTATACAGTGGACCTGAAATTCTTGTGGGGTCATTGTTATTGTTGTTGTGATCTTCCTGAGAATGGCACAATCCGAACGAAGCCGGCAGCATGTAATGTTGGAGCACATGTCCTTGAGACTTTCCCAGTGTTCTTGAGGCCATTTTGCCGGGTGTGGCTTTCCCCAGGCCCAGGTCAGTGCATGCAGAAAATGCTACGAGATCTCTGCTGAAGGGTCTACGACGGCCATACCGTCCTGAACGTGCCGGGTCTCGTCTGATCTCGGAAGCTAAGCAGAGTCGGGCCTGGTTAGTACTTGGATGGGAGACCTCTGCTGAAGGAGTGAACGTGTGCCCGAGCAGGAACTCTCTTGCAGAGCAATGCGGCTGGGCCGGGGATGGCCGGGGTAGAGGCGGAAGCTCTGGGGTCTAGATTGGAGGCACAAGAGTTGGCCGGCAGGGCCTGGAGATTTTAAAAAAGCGCATCCCGGAAATAACACACTGTGCTGCTACTGATGGTTCCGAGCTCACCATATCCTCTCTGTTCTCCTTTTTCAGCCAATCAAGATTTGTATTCTGGGTCCTCCTGCTGTGGGGAAATCCAGTATTGCTGAAGAATTGGCCAAGCACTACAAACTGCACCACATTAAAATGAAGGATGTGGTTTCCGAAGCCATAGCCAGACTGGTAACACTTTACTTTATTGAGAATTTTTCCATTTAAAAGATGCTTTTGTTCATCTTGTAATAAGGGAGCAACTAATTTTACATGTCAAAGAGATTTGCTATTTTAATTGGATTTGGTTGTTGGCCTCAGTTATGAAAACAGAGAATCCCACAGGGCTTTCCTCTCTGAGATGGAAGCCTCCCTTGTGGATTGTCTTTGAAATTCAGTCTGCTCCAGCTCTTACTCAAAATATATCTTGTCCGAGCCAGGTAGTGTACGCTTGTAATCCCAGGACTTGGGAGGCTGAAACAGGAGGATCACAGGCCCTCCACAACTTATTGAGACTCTGTTTTAATTCCATAAGTGATTACTAAAAGGTCTTTCTTTTAGCCGGGCGTGAATCTCAGTACTTGGGAGGCTGAGACCGGAGGCCAGCCTCAGCTACCTAGTGAGGCACTCCACAACTTAGTGAGACCCTGTTCAAAAATAAAGGATAAAAAAATAGGGCTGGGGTGTAGCTCAGAGGTAGAATGCCCCTGGGCTCAATCCCGAGTACCGCCAAAAAAAAGGTCTTTTTTTTTCATTTGGTCCTGAAAACCCAGGTCATTGTACTACTGAGCTATGCTCTCAGCCTAAAGTCAGTGGATTAACCCTTCTGGTGGATTACTAATTTGAATGGATTACTGAATGGATTACAAAATGTTTCTTTCAAGTAAATACAACCTTAGGAAAATGTTGACTTTTGCCAAGTGTGGTGGTGCATGCTTGTAATCTCAGTATTTGGGAGGCTGAGACAGGAGGATCTCAGGTTCGTGACCAGCCTCAGCAACTTAGTGAGGCCCTACTCAACCTAGCAAGACCCTATTTCAAAATAAAAAATAAAAAAGGCTGGGAGTATAACTCAAAGGTAGAATACCCCTGGGTTCATTCCCCAGTACAATACACACACACACGTGTGTGTGTGTGTGTGTGCATCTCCTAAATGCAGAGTAAGAAAACCATGAGACTCTCATACATCCTTGTAGATATACAAGGATGCAAACTTCTTCATGAGAACTTTGTATTTGTCAGCCTTGCATGGATGTGACCAAGACACCTGCCAAGAACAGCTTAGAGGAGGAAAGGTTTGTTTTGGTCACTGTTTCAGAGGACCAGTCCATGGCTGGCCAGCTTCACTGCTCTGAGCCCTGACAAAAGGCAGAACATCAGGCAGAAGGGAATGGTGGAGGAAATCTGCTCAGCTCATGGCAGCCAGGAAGTAGAGAGAGAGAAAGAAAGAGAGAGAGAGAGAGAGAGAGAGAGAGAGAGAGAGAGAGAGAGAGAGAGACCAGGGACAGATAGTCACCAAGGCCACACCAACTTGCCTACAGTCACCATTCAGTAATCCATTCAAATTAGTAATCCACCAGAAGGGTTAATCCACTGAAGAGTAATCCATTCAAATTAGTAATCCACCAGAAGGGTTAATCCACTGAAGAGGTCCTCCCAGTCCAGTCATCAGTCATTTCTTTATTTTTTATTTATTTATTTTTTTTTAGGTACTGGGGATTGAACCCAGGGGCATTCTACCTATGAGCCAGTCCTATTTTTTATTCTTTATTTTGAAACAGGGTCTCACTAAGTTGCAGAGGGCCTCACTAAGTAGCTGAGGCTGGTCACAAACCTGCAATCCTCTGGTCTCAGCCTCCTACCTACTGGGATTACAAGCGTGCGCCACCACGCCCAGTTCAGTCCAGTCGTTTTGCCTCTGAGCCTCGGCGCCCCGGGGACCACGCTTTCAGCACATGAGCCTTTGGGGGCCATCCTAGATCTGAACCCCACCAGCCTGTCCTCAGGTACATTTGCAGTTGGGTAACAGACTTTTCCCAGGTCTCTTGCCCATTGACTTGCGAGCAGCGACTCAGTGCAGGGCTCCATCCGGCCTGAACACCCCTGTGGTCTGCAGGAGGCGATTGTTGCGCCTAAGGAAGGAGTGGAAGGAGAAGAAGACGGCGAGGAGGAAGAGGAGGAGGAGAACGTGGAAGATGCGCAAGAGCTCTTGGACGGCATCAAGGAGAGCATGGAGCAGAACGCAGGTAACAGGCAGCCCTGTGATAGAACAGCAGGGCTGTTCTATAAACTGGTGATAAAGGACTGCGTGCTCACTGTTTAAGGAAAAGTACTGCAGAAATCTTAACAACAAGAAATTTCACTCATAGTCTCACCACCCAGAAAAATAAAGCTCTGGGAATATTTTGAAGGGTGGGAAAGAACGTCCTAAGTTTAAAAAAAAAAATAGCCAGGTGATGAGGTGGCAGATACCTGTAATCTTGGCTACTCAGGTGTCTGAGGCAGGAGGATCCCTACTTCAAGGCCAGCCTAGATATCTTAGTGAGAGCTATCTTAAAATTAAAAATTGAAAAGAAAAGGGCTAGCTGAGTGTGGTGGTGCATGCTTGTAATCCTAGCATTCGGGAGGCTGAGACCAGAGGATCCGGGTTCGCGGCCAGCCTCAGCTACCTAGTGAGACACTCTGCAACTTAGTGAGACTCGGTTTCAAAATAAAGAATAAAAAATAGGGCTGGCGGTGTAGCTCAGAGGTAGAATGCCCCTGAGTTCAATCCCCAGTACCGCAAAAAAAAAAAAAAGAAAGAAAGAAAGAAAAGAAAAGGGCTAAGGTAGAGCACCCCAGGGTTCAATCCCCAGTACTGCAAAATTAATTAATTAACTAATTAATTAATTAGCTAAATTTTTAAAAATCAGGGGCTGAGGTGTGAGTCAGTGGTAGAGTACTTGTCTAGTGTGTGAGAGGCCCTGGATTCAATCCTCAGTACTGCAAAATAACAACAACAACAACAACAACAATAATAATAATAATAAGCCAACTGTGTGCTCATAAATATATAGATATCAAGCATCATTAATGAAAAGGCAAAGGACACCCGGGCATGGTGATGCATGCCTGTAATCTGAGTACTTGGGAGGCTGAGACAGGAGGATTGCATTTTTGAGGATAGAAGCAACATAATGAGATTGTCAGCAACTTAGCAAGACCTTGTTTCAAAATAAAAAATAAAATAGGGCTAGGGGTGTAGCTCAGAGGTAGAATGCCCCTCAGTTCAATCCTCAGTCCCACAACAAACAAACAAAAAGGAAAAGGAAGAGCCAGGCAAGGTGGGCACACCTGTAATCCCAGTACTTGGTAGGCTGAGACAGGAAGATCACAGATTTGAGGACAGACTCAGCAATGGAGTGAATCTCTTAGCAACCTAAGAGACCCTGTTTCAAAAGAAAAAGGGCTGAGGTATAGCTCAGAGGTAGAATGCCTCTGGATTCAATCCCCATTACCATGAAAGAGAGAGAGACAGAGAAGGGAGGGAGGAAGGGCAAAAGACAAACCAAGAAAAAAAATATTTGCCACCAATATGACAGAGTTAATATCCTTAATATATAAAATGCTCAGACAAATTAATATGAAAATCATTAAATCTTTCATAGAAAAAAATAAACAAATAACAGAAACCAAAAATTCATATGGGGATAAATATAAAGTTTTCTTATTCACTTGGCAATTAATAGTAACCAGTTAGCCAGGCGTGGTGGCACACACTTGTAGTCCCAGTGCTTGGGAGGCTGAGACAGGAGGACTGCACCACCTGGGATGCGCTACTGTCCCTGCCTCCTTAGCCAGCTTGAGGCTGGTTCCCTCTGGCCCTGGCTCCTCCTCCTGCAGTTTCTTACACCCCTGTCACTTTAAGGCCCCTCGATTCCTCCTTCCCTTCCTCTCAACGCCCCAGTACTTCTTCTCCTCTTTCCCAGGCTGGTCTAATCTTGTAGGGAAATGGCTTTTAGATGCAGACGCCTGAGTGACCACTTAGACGAGCTGACTGAGTCTCAGGTTCTGTTAGAGCGTGGGCTGGCAGGAGGCAGTGGAATTTAGAATCCCATAGAGCTTTCCCGCAGGGAATGGGAGGAAAAGAGAAAACACAGATAATACCAGGAGGTCCAGCGTTGCCTGCACCTGGCCCATGAGGCATTTGGGAGTCAGTATTCTGGTTTTGGGGAATCTAACCGAGTCCTGGTGTTCACCTTTCGGGGAAGGGAGAAAGCTTCAGGATAAGACATTCTACAGTAGCCGGGCATGGTGGCGCGCGCTTGTAATCCCAGCATTTGGGAGGCTGAGACCAGAGGATCCGGGTTCTCGGCCAGCCTCAACTACATGGTGAGGCCCTCCACAACTTAGTGAGACTCTGTTTCAAAATAAAGAATAAAAAGTAGGGCTGGGGGTATAGCTCAGAGGTAGAATGCCCCTGAGTTCAATCCCCAGTACCGCAAAAAAAAAAA
>PVLC010035116.1:0-16503 GCA_004027655.1 Graphiurus murinus | reverse complement strand
AAAAAAAAAAAAAAAAGAAAGAAAAGGAATGTGGGCCTTAACAGGGAGAAGTCACATTATCCATATCCACCCTCTTACCTCTAACCATAACTGTACCCAGTGGCCCTGGACTGGGTCATTTATCTTGCGCTGTAATTTGCCTGTTTAGCAAGCTAAGTCTCCCAAGAAACACCAGCATACCCATCAAACTGACAAAAGCCCATGCACTAGCTGGCATCCTTTTACCACAGGGTTCTTCCACAGGGATAGTAAATTTTTCTTGTTCACCCCCCAGCCCTAGATTTCCTGCCTTTCTTCCCTTTAGGCAGATGGAAGTGGACAACCAAGTTTCAGACAGGTGCAGTAGGAGAACAGTCACACTGTTCTTAAGGTTTAAGTCACCAAGTTCATCTTTTCAGAGGAGGGGGAGGAGAGTTCAGGAAGGAATTTTCAAGTCCTCAGTGAAGATGTGATGCTAATTTTCTTTTAAGATTAGATGATGCAGGTCAGAGAGTGAAGTTTTGGTTTGTTTTTGTTTTTGGTACTGGGGCTAGAACCCAAGAGCATTCTACCTTTGAGCTACACCTCCAGCACTATTTTATTTTATTTTTGCAGTACTGGGGATTGAACTCAGGGGCATTCTACCTCCAAGCTACACCCCCAGTCCTATTTTTTATTCTTTATTTTGAAACAGGGTCTCACTAAGTTGCGGCGTGCCTCACTAAGCAGCTGAGGCTGGCTGCAAACTCAGATCCTCCAGTCTCAGCCTCCCAAGTACTGGAATTACAAGCATGCGCCACCACGCCCAGCCCTATTTTATTTTATTTTATTTATTTATTTATTTATTTATTTATTTTTTGTTTTGTTTTTGGCACTGGGGATGGAACCCAGAGGCATTCTACTTCCAAGCTATACCCCTAGACTGATTTTATTTCTTATTTGGAAACAGGGTCTCACTAGGTTGCTGTGAGCCTCGATAAGTTGCGGAGGTTGGCTTTAAACCTGTGATCCTCCTATCTTAGCCTCCCAAGTACTGGAATTACAAGCATGAGTCACCATGCCCAGCTCTATTTTTTATTTTGAAACAGAATCTCATTAAGTTTCAGAGGACTCATTAGGTTGCTGAGGATGGCCTTGAACCTGTGATCCTCCTCTCTTAGCCTCAAGTACTGGGATTACAGGCATGGGCCACCACTTCTGGCTAGAGTGGAAGTTTTTCAGTGTGCTTTGCCACATCTATGATTGGATCCACTTTCCTTGAGCAATAAAATCAGATGCCAGGCATGGTGGTGCATGCTTGTAATCCAGTACTTGGGAGGCTGAAACCGGAGGATCGGGGTTCGCAGCCGGCCTCAGTTACTTAGTGAGGCCCTCCGCAACTTAGTGAGACCCTGTTTCAAAATAAAAAATAAAAAATAGGAGCCGAGTGTGGTGGCATATGCTTGTACTCCCAGTACTTGGGAGGCTGAGACCAGAGGATCCAGGTTTGCAGCCAGCCTCAGCTACTCAGTGAGGTCCTCCACAACTGTTTCAAAATAAAGAATAAAAAATAGGGCTGGGGGTGTAACTCAGAGGTAGAATGCCCCTTGCTTCCATCCCCAGTGCCACACACACAAAAAAAAAGTAGGGCTGGGGGTGTAGCTCAGAGGTAGAATGCCCTAGGTTCCATCCCCAGAACCACAAAAATAAAATAAAAAAATCAGATGCTGCAAGTGGATCTACCTGCTTAGGGCTGAGGGATGAAAAGAATATTCCCAAGAAAAAAAGTGTTCAGCTTTCATTGAATATCACATCAGGTGTGATTATCAACATCACAACAGGTGTCATTTAGGCTTAGAGCTTGCCAGTTTGGTAGGAGAGGACTTTTAACTGACCACAGTAGCAATGGTTTCCTTTTTGGTATTCAAATATCTGTCAACAATAGTAACAGTCTAGTCTGCTGACTGTGGTGAACCTATTCTGTTAGACCTAGGAATCTGAGGTATTTTAGCACTGAGACTCTGGCCACCTGTTCCTCCTCCCCATAGTTACCCCCCCACCCCCGCCCACACACACACCCAGGTTAAGACTTTGTCCTCCTGACTGAAGCTGTGGGATCGTAGAATGGCAGGTCTCACAGGATCAAGGCCTCCTTTTCAGAGTGTCCAGATGCCTGATTAGGCTGATGGCTTTTCTCTCAGAGTGCTTAGGGGAGGCCCTTGGGGGTGGGGGGAGTGAAATTGGGTGGAGGACAATGGCCTCTGTTGGCTCTGAGCTGAAGAGGTGCTTTACTAGATCTATCAAGATGGCCCAGTGAAGCTTCAGTGCCTTTCTGGGCCCTCACCCACCTCGGGAAGGACCTTGTTCTTGGTCTCTCTGGCACCTACCACAGAGCTGGTGCTTCCTGAGTGCTTGGTAAAGGAATGAATTTCAACAATATGCAGCCTTCCTTTTTTTTTTCTTGCTGCTTGTGCCTTACCAAATGGATCTGCCCATTTTGTGGCTGAATCCTTAACTCATAGGACAGATTTACAATGTGTAGATTCCTTATTTGAAAGGAAAATTCCTTTCTTTGAGTGTGTGTGTGTGTGTGTGTGTGTGTGTGTGTGTGTGTGTGTGTGTGTGTGTGGTGGGGGGGGGGGTGGGGGTGGGCTTGAGCCTAGGGCCTTGTGCATACTAGGCAAGTACTCTACTTCTGAACTATACTCTCAGCCCCAGAAAAGTCTTTTTCTTGTGACTAAATCTATATTCTCTTCCCTTTTTATTTTATTCTTGTACTTTTTTTGTTGCTGATTCTACAAACTTCTCTTTGATCTCATCTGCGTTTACCTCTGCTCCACTCTGGTGAACGAGGTGATGCTTCTTCTGCCCAGAAGGAGTCCACCCCTACTCTGATCATTTGATCACTCTTCTTTCTACTCCTGACCCCCTTTCTTTCAATGATTGCCAGCCTCTCTTCCTCTACAATCTCCTAGTCTTTGGGAGTTTCTTTTGCAGTGTGCAAATATGCCTACATTCATCTTGGTGATCCTGGGTCCTCTTCAGCTACTGCCTTCTCTCCCTTCCTTTCACAATCAAGTTTCTTGAAAGAATAATTTATTCTTGGAGTCTTGTGAGTTCTCACTTATCATTTGTTTTTCAGTCAGCATCTTTCTTCCTAAACTGCTCAGGCAAAGAACACACTCACATTTTCTGAAACTAAGTCCATTGGGCATTTTGCATTCTTTGTTGTCTTCTGTGCTCTGGTTCATTTGATAATGTTGATCTTTATTTTTTTAAATTGTGGTACTAGGGATTGAACCCAGGGACATTCTACCTCTGAGCTATACTCCCAGCCCTATTTTTATTTTGAAACACTGTCCTAGTTTGATGAGAGTCTCACTACTTGCTGAGGTTGTCCTTAAACCTGTGATCCTCTTGTCTTAGCCTCCCAAATACTGGGATTACAAGCATGTGTCACCATGCCTGGCTGATCATTTCTTTCTTTCTTTCTTTTTTTTTTGCGGTATTGCGGTACTGGGGATTGAACTCAGGGGCATTCTACCTCCGAGCTATACCCCCAGCCCTATTTTTTATTCTTTATTTTGAAACAGGGTCTCACTAAGTTGTGGAGTGCCTCACTAGGTAGCTGAGGCTGGCTGCGAATCCGTATCCTCCGGTCTCAGCCTCCCAAATGCTGGGATTACAAGCGTGGGCCACCATGCCCGGCTGATCATTTCTTTTTGAAACTCAAAAGACTCTTCCAATTCTCCTACCTCTGAGAGTTCTTCTCCCTCTGTTCTGATTGGCTTTCCTTTGCTTGCCCTTTTCAAGATCATCTAATCAATCTCCTGCCCTACTCTGACTTTATGTAATTCCAGCAGGCCAAGGATCCCCCAGCCTTTAATGCCAGCCCAGACATGTGTACATGGGCCCACGTATACACTAGCATGTCCTACAGGTATAAAAGTCATCATCTTAATTCTCTGCCCCAGCTTTCCTCCACATTCACATATGTGCCTACTCCTGAAGACATAAATAATTCCACAAGTTATCCTGTTGTGTAATTAAGAGACCCTTGGATTTGTTCCTTTCTTTCCCTCTTCTCCCACCTCATTCAGTTAGTCAACACATCCTGCTAACTCTGTAAGAGATCTCTCTGTCCCTTTCTCTTATGCCCATATCCTGATATCTTCATGTCTTGCCTGCAGTAGCTTCCTGCTCTTAACCCTCCCCCTGCTGATCTGTCCTCCACACCACTTACTATGGTGAGTGCATTCTAATATGTAAATAAGATTGTGAAGCCTGACTGCCTAAAGACTTCAGTCACAGCCCATTTCATGTAAGGTAAAGTCCAAATTCCTTACCGTGGTATTCAGGGTTTTTCCATGGCCTCTTGTTTGCTTGTGCGCCCACCTCTACCCCCACCTACTCTGACCCAACCAAACAAACATTTTGTAGTTTATATAATGCAATGTTGCATGCTAGGTTTTTTGTTGTTATTGCTTGTTTCTTGCAGTACTGAGGATTGAACCCAGGGGCATTCTACCTTTGAGCTTTACCCCCAGCCCTCACTAAGGGTCTCACTAAGTAGCAGAGGCTGGCCAGAACCTGAATCCTCCAGTCTCATCCTCCCAAGTACTGGGATTACAAGTGTGTGGTACCATGCCCAGCATACTGTCTACTATTTGTGGTTTTCTGCTAAATTTCTATGTAGTCTCACATTAAGATGAGGCATTTCACTTGAGAAGTCTTTTCTGGTCGTGCCATTCCTCTATAGAGCAATTGCTTCCATCTTCATAGCCCCCACCCCCATCCATACACTGTACAAATCTTCCTTTGTTGGTTTTTTTTTTTTTTTTTTTTTGCGGTACTGGGGATTGAACTCGGGGGCATTCTACCTTCGAGCTACACCCCCAGCCCTATTTTTTACTCTTTATTTTGAAACAGGGTCTCACTAAGTTGCGGAGTGCCTTCACTAGGTAGCTGAGGCTGGCCTGGAACCTGGTTCCTCCAGTCTCAGCCTCCCAAATGCTGGGATTACAAGCATGTGCCACCACGCCCAGCTTATAAATCTTCCTTAAAGCACCAACAACTCTAAAATTTCAGTTTTTTTGTTTTATATTTCCAGTTCCCTGACTAGACCATGAACTCCTTGAGTGTGGGTACTAAAGCTCATTCACTTGGCACTGGACAGGGCAGGGCATTTGGCTTTGGTAAAGGTTCCATGTGATGGGAATGTACAGATTTTAGCAGAAGCTAGTGAATCACCTTTAGCCAGAAAGCCAAGTGGTAATTTTGGTAACAGCTCCAGGTTTGCTTTTTTACTTTTGCCTTCACAGAGAAATTGAAGTTAAAGACATCATTATAATGCAGATAGCAACAACTAATGTTTATTCAGTGCTTCTTAGCCTACATACTGTCCAGAGGAGAAATGTGATGTATGGAAGGGCGTGGCCGGTGAGAGGGAGACAGCACAGCCCACAAGCAGTGGAGCAGGACCTGGGACCCAGACCTTCTGGTTTCGGACCTGGCCTTCCTCAAATCATTACACTCTGTCTCTCATGCTTTTGTTAGCATGTGATTTAGAGAATTACAAAATTCCTTTTTCAGAGGCGTACTGTTCCTCTGTTGTTCTCATTCTCTTGCCAGCAAAGGAACTCATTTACTTTATCATACACAGTGTGAGGACCTCTTCATTATTTCATGTGAACTTTTTTTTTTTTTTTTTTTTTGGTAGTACCAGGGATTAGATCCAGGGGCATTCTACCTCTGAGCTGTATCCCCAGCCCTATTTTTTAGTTTTTTTTAAATTTTGAAACAGTCTCCCTAGGTTGATGAGATTCTCATACTTGCTGAGCCTGTTCTTGAACCTGTGATTCTCCTGTCTTAGCCTCCCAAGTACTGGGATTACAGGCACATGCCACCACACTGGTCCATGTGAACTCTCTTTGTGTGTGTGTGTGTGTGGTACTGGGGATTGAATCCAGGGGCAGTCTACCTCCAAGCTATACCCTCAGCCCTATTTTTTATTCTTTATTTTGAAATAGGGTCTCACTAAGTTGCGAAGGGCCTCATTAGTTGGCTGAGGCTGGCCACGAAGCTGGATCCTCTGGTCTCAGCCTCCCAATTACTGGAATTACAAGCGTGCGCCACCACGCCTGGCTCCATGTGAACTCTTAATGCAAGTAAGGCAGATTAGGTCCCCATCTTCTTGGAACATTTTATTTTTATTGTTACTATTACTTTTTGTAGTACTGGGGATTGAACCCAGGGGCCTTCTACCTCTCAGCTACGCCCCCAGCCCAATTTTATTTTTATTTTGAAACAGGGTCTTGCTAGGTTGCTGAGAATCTCACTACTTGCTGAGGCTGTCCTTGAACCTGCAATCCTCTTGTCTCAGCCTCCCAAGTACTGGGATTATAGGTATGCGCCACCATACCTGGCTTTTCTTGAAACTTTGAGTCCTCAGACAGGTAATTTTTTTTTTTTGTGGTACTGGGGATTGAACTCAGGGGCATTCTATCTCTGAGCTATACCCCCAGCCCTATTTTTTATTCTTTATTTTGAAACCGAGTCTCACGAAGTTGTGGAGTGCCTCACTAGGTAGCTGAGGCTGGCTGCGAACCCGGATTCTCCGGTCTCAGCCTCCCGAATGCTGGGATTACAAGCATGCACCACCACGCCGGCTGTGGTAATTTTTATTTATTTATTTTTTGCAGTACTGGGGATTGAACTCAGGGGCATTCTACCTCCGAGCTACACCCCCAGTCCTATTTTTTATTCTTTATTTTGAAACAGGGTCTCACTAAGTTGTGGAGTGCCTCACTGAGTAACTGAGGCTGGCCACAAACCTAGATTCTCCGGGCTCAGCCTCCCAAATGTTGGGATTACAAGCGTGCACCACCACGCCTGGCTCAGACAGGTAATATTGAGTCAGAAGGAAATGTTTTTGATGTGTAGGAAATTGAATGAAAGTACATGGTGAAGATTTAAGTATTGGATATTACTCATTTTTTCAACAGTCCTTGTCCCACCACCTGTTTAACTGGGCTCTGTAAGATGGTCAATAGTCTCTTTTCTCACAGGAGTCACAGGCCAGTGGGGGAGACTGGTATGAATCAGACATGCCTATAGGAGGGAACGAGTTGCGTCACAGGTGTGTTAGAGGTCTAAGGTTATAACCTGTAGGACCCAGGAAGTTACTTCCTCTGGCTGAGCCCTATTCTTTTTTTTTTTTTTTTTTTGTGGTACTGGGGATTGAGCAAGAACCTGTTTCAAAATAATAAAATAAAATTGGCTGGGGGTGTAGCTTGGAGGTAGAATGTCCCTGGGTTCAGCCTCCAGTCCCAATTTAAAAAAAAAAAAAAAAGAGCTGGGTGTGGTGGCACACCAAGCGCTTGTAATCCCAGTACTTGGGAGGCTGAGACAGGAGTATCACAGGTTGGCAGCCAGCTTCAGCTACTTAGTGAGACCCTCTGCAACTTAATGAGACCCTGTTTCCAAAAAGTAAAGAATAAAAAATAGGAGTGGAGGTGTAACTCGAGGTAGAATGCTCCTGAGTTCCATTCCCAGTACCTCAAAAAACAAAACAGTGAGTCAGGAGACAGAGCAGAAAGTATCATTCTTTTGTGTGAACTGATTATCGAGTAATACTGCTAAATGTTTCATTTATTATCTCCATAAGCAAGGAGTTCAGGCTCAGAGTGTCCATGACTGCTGGAGTCTGCTGTGGAAAACACACTCCTCTTTCACAGTAGCGCTGCACATTTTAGTGGACCCTCTTAACACCTTTATAGCTTATTCTGACCTATAGGTTATTTATATCTTACTTCCTGTAGGTTATTTATACCTTATATATTATGTTTTAACATAGGTTACTTGAGAGATTGGATCCTCTTTGTTCTGTAATCGTAAAAATCATTAACTCCCTTGCCTCCAATACCTGTATTTGATATGCAAAATAGGAATAATAATCCAAAACTTCTCCAACCCACAGAGCACTGATTCAGCAAGGAAGCAAACATTTGTTGAGCATCTGCTACAGGCAGTGTTGCTAGGGTACGGTATAGGCGGGAATAAGCCCCTGCCCAAGAGGGATTGATGGCTTGTGAGTAGAAGAGAAATCATCTGTGAAAGGAACTATTATAAATGCTGTCATAGAAATCTGTCCAGAATTGGGGATGCACATGGAAGAATAGTTAGTTATGCTGGCTGGTGGGGGAAGTGAAGTGGCAATCTGGCACAAGGAAAAGGACCATAGGTTTGGAGTCAGAGACCTGGGTTTTTTAATCTTGGTTCTCTACATATTAGCTTTCTCTATATCGCTGTGCATCTGACCTCTTTCAGCCTGGTTTGCCTCGTCTATATATATTTTTGGGGGGGCTTGGGGTTTGTGTATTTGAGACAGATTCTTGCTAGGTTGCCCAGGCCGGTCTCAAGCTCTTGGGCTCGAGCTATCCTCCTGCCTCAGTCTTCTGAATAGCTGAAACTACATGTGTGGGCCACCATGCGTGGCCTGCCTCATCTATATAAAGGAACTAAGAATACAACCTCCTTGTGGTCAGTATGAGTGTGGAATTATATTTGCGTGTGAGTGTGTGCACGTGTGTGCGCTTGTGTGATAAAGTTCTGTCTGTCTAAGCTTTAGGGATGAGGCCATGTTCCTGAATAAAGAGAGTGTTAAACTAGTTGTAACTGCTAAGGAAGAAAAAATTCTGTGCAAAGTTAGACTTCAGATTGAACCCAGTTAGGAGTTAGCAATCTTAGAAAGATAGTATACCAACTCGGCATCTGTCTTGCCCTGGCAGATAAAGTATCCATACTTACCTCTTCTATGGAACATCAACTGTGGTGATAGAGGAGGTGGCAAGAAATACGTGACTGAAAACATGTCCTCTCTTCTACTCTGCAGATGTGGATTGAGTGTCCCTGCACACCTGCACACTTGGGGATGGAAACTGTGATAGTAGTATATTAACTCAGACCTTTCCCTTTTCTTCTCTTGTACCAGATTGTATCATGTGGGCAACCTGCTGCAACTGGTTCTGCTTGGATGGACAGCCTGAGGAGGTCCCACCAGCCCAGGGAGGCAGGGCACAAGCCTATTCCAACCCTGGGTACAGCTCCTTCCCTTCTCCAACAGGCTTGGAACCAAGCTGCAAGGCCTGTGGGGCTCACTTTGCAAACACAGCCAGGAAGGTGAGTGCTGCCTTTTCCACCTGCTCTGCACTACAGCCTCAGGACCACATGCCAGGCCTCTGCACCCCACCGAAAGCGCGTGCCACCTGGCCTCTACCTGTCCCTCATCCCTTCCACGAGAGTGCTAAGAACAGCTAGTCAAGTGAAAGCAAAGCATCTCAGAATAGATCTGGAACTAGTAAGCCTGACTTCAGATATCAGATTTGCCACTTACGAGCTGTATGACCTAACCTCTCTTGAGATTCACTTCCGTGATGTGGGGACGACAGTACCAGCCATGTCCTCGTGTTGTGAGAATAAAATGAGCTATAAAGGGCTTCCAACATGGTGCTTGGAATGTAACAGGCACCAGTGTTGTCTTCTCAAGACACTGCCCACCTTCATAAAAGGCCTGACAGCACATTAACCCTTTTTATAGAAAGCCATGTCACAGATGTCTCAGGTATATCACTGTACTGTAGCAGATTTCTTTTGAGATGCTTGGGGGCCATGCTTCCTTGATCATTGAGCACGAACTAGGATCGTTGGCTGGGTGACAGGGTGAGTGTAGACTGTTCCTTTGCCGATGCCCAGAGGTGGCACATTTTCTCTTCTGCAGAACGAGAGGTTTGAGCCCAGAAAAAGTGATAGGATATACAGTTTAAATGGTGATAATGGAAAATTAAGAGGAAATATTACTTTTTTGTGTGTGTGGTTCTTGGAATGGAACCCAGGGTTGTTTTACCTCTGAGGTACACTCTCGGCCTTATTATATGTTTTTTATATTTGAGATAGGATTTCACTAAGCTGCTGAGACTGACCCCAAATCTGTGATCCTCCAGTCTCAGCCTCCCAAGAACTGGGATTACAGACATGTGCCACCATACTTGATGAAATATTACTTTTTAACCACCTATTCTATGCAAGGGACAGTTTTAAGATTAAGCTTTTTAATTTCATTTAGATATTTTATTTATTTTTGTGGTAGTGAGGATTGAACCCAGGGGCATCTACCCTCAGCCCTATTTTTTCATTCTTTATTTTTGAAATAGGGTCTCACTAAGTTGCAGAGGACCTCACTAAGTAGCTGAGGCTGGCTGTGAACCTGCGATCCTCCTCAGTTTCCCAAGTACTGGGATTATAAGCATGTGCCACCATGCCCAGCTTTAGATTTTATTTTATTTACTCTTATTTTTTGAGATACTGGGGATTGAACCTAGGGGCATTCTACCTGTGAGCTACACTCCCAGCCCTATTTTTTTTTATTTTTTATTTTGAAACAGGGTCTCATTAAGTTGTGGAGGGCCTCACTACGTAGCTGAGGCTACGTAACTGCGAACATGCAATCATCCTGTCTCAGCCTCCTAAGTACTGGGATTACAGTGTGCACCACCACACCCTGCATAGATGTTTTTGTGTGTGTGTGTGTGTGTGTGTGTGTGTGGTACTGGGAATTAAACTCAGGGGCATTCTACCTCTGAGCTATACCCCCAGCCCTATTTTTCATTCTGTATTTTGAAACAGGGTCTCACTAAGATGCGGAGTGCCTCACTAGGTAGCTGAGGCTGGCCGTGAACCTGGATCCTCCAGTCTTAGCCTCCCAAATGCTGGGATTACAAGTGTGCGCCACCACGCCCGACTCATAGATGGTGTTTTTTTTTTTTTTTTTTTTTTTTTTTTTTTGCGGTACTGGGGATTGAACTCAGGGGCATTCTACCTCTGAGCTACACCCCCAGCCCTATTTTTTATTCTTTATTTTGAAACCGAGTCTCACTAAGTTTCGGAGTGCCTCACTAGGTAGCTGAGGCTGGCCGCGAACCCAGATCCTCTGATCTCAGCCTCCCAAATGCTGGGATTACAAGCGTGCCCACGCCCGGCTCATAGATGTTTTTTAATTTAGATTTTTTGTTTCATTTAATCCTCACAGTAACCATGCAGGTTTTAGAATCTACCATGTCCCATTTTACATATGACAAACTGAGATCTCCAGCTTAAAATTTAAAAAGAAAACTGTTCATTTTAACTTCTTGACAAATAGTATAAGAGACATCAAAATACTCATTCTTTTTTTCTCTAATTAGCACCCACAGACCACGTAGCTATTAAATGGCAGAGTGACCGTTCAAACCAGGTTCTGAACTCCAAAGCTCCCTCCAAGGACACATTTTGGCATGTTAAGTTGAAGATGACAGGTGATGGGCCTGTGTGCCTAGAAGCATGGCACTGATTGAAATTAGGAGCTTGTTTCCTTCTCATGGGAAATAAGTCTGAATATCTACTGTGTGTCAGGCATTGTCTGGGCTAGAAAGGCAGAGATGGAGGAGTCCATTTGTGCTTACCAGGGAGCTTGCAACCAGACAGGGAGGTGGGGATAGCACATGCCACACAACAACACCAGAGAAAAGCTGCAGAGGCAAGAACTGCTTTGTAGGGGGAGACAATTCCCAATTTGGATAGTAAAAGATGGTTATTGGTACAATATTTTCTTACTACAAATGTATGAATTAATTTTGTGTGATTCACAGTGAATTTTGTGAATACTAAGGATGTTTTCTCCTGCAAGAATCTTTCACTTGTAATTTCATGCTTAAGTGGATCAGTGTTCTTATCTCAAGTGTTTGGCATTTAATAGCCAGAGGATTTTAAAATGTCTTTTCTTGAAGTAGTCCAGTTGAAATGATTATATGGATCCTACTGTCTCTTTTTCTTTTTTTCCTTTATTGTCAGTGTTTTCTGCATGCTCATGGAGTGCAAAAACTGGATAATATTGAAGATTTAAAATATAAGTAAGATGGGTTCCCCATGCATTCTTCAAGTTTCCATTCTTGGAGAGAAGCAGCAAGCTATCATTTTTACCACAAACCAAATATCCCATCCCTACTAGGGACACTTGCTTGTCAGCAGTGGCCCTCACAATTTTGGAGGGAGTTTGGCACCCAGCCTCTCGAGTTGGACCAGTTTGAGGTAGAGGGAAAAGAAAACACAGGAGTGGAAAGAGAGGCATAGTTCTTAGGTGTTGGAAATTGCTGAGATGAGGCAGAGGGGAAAGAGAATGAAAGTTGACTTGGTCACCTTTTAGTGAGTGTCCACCTTATGCTAAGGTTTATATAAATCATCTTACATAATGCTTCCAACAGTCAGACTGGTAGGGTGAGAAATTGGGCCTGACCAGTGCCCAGGAACATGGGCAAGGAGTGATGGGGAAGGGCAGGGAGGCTGGCCAAGAAGAGAAGCATCGGGCAGCACTTGCCCGAGATGCCACTGCTGGCTCTGGATGCTGGCATCCAGGTGTGCTCTGGGCATTCTGTATGCACTTTGTCTCACCTAATTCATCTTTCATGCTACCTTGTTACTTGACTGGTTTGAACTGTTTTCTAGGATTTACACACACACACACACACACACACACACACGATTCCTTTACTCATTCTGCTCTTTTTTTTGTCTTCCCTTGTTCTGTCCTGCCACTGCACTCTGGGATTTAGCCTCAAGCATTATCCTACTCCTTTAGGGTGCTGAACAGATGCTTCTTACTTCAGAGTCCTTGGTGGGCAGGGATATACCGAAGTTGGTTTGAAGTCTTTGAATTCTGATTTTGCATCCAACAAGCCACACACATTTGAAGAATAGAGAGTTCTTTCGATCTGACGGAACAATGCAGGCTTCATAACTGTGTCAAGCTAGATCTTGTCAAACAAACTGCGTTGACTTAAGTAATGTTCCATGTTGGGATCACAGTTTCACCAAACACACTTTTTTTTGTGTGTGTGTAACCAGGGATTGAACCCAGGAGCATTCTATCTACTTTTTTTTTTTTTTTTTTTTTGCGCTACTGGGGATTGAACTCAGGGGCATTCTACCTCCAAAATATACCCCCAGCCCTATTTTTTATTCTTTATTTTGAAACCGAGTCTCACTAAGTTGTGGAGTGCCTCACTAGGTAGCTGAGGCTGGCCTGGAACCTGGTTCCTCCAGTCTCAGCCTCCCAAATGCTGGGATTACAAGCGTGCGCCACCACGCCTGGCATTCTATCTACTTTTTATTCTTTATTTTGAAACAGGGTCTTACTAAATTGCAGAGGACCTTACTAGGTAGCTGACTGCAAACCCAGATCCTCCAGTCTCAGCCTCCCAAGTACTGGGATTACAAGTGTGTACTACCACGCCCGGCTTCTAAAACACACTTCTCCGTGGGAAAGTTTTAAATATGAATGAACTCCTGATACCCTAAAACATCTTTTCCACGTGTGTGGCTGCCAATCCTAGAATCAGGGTGCTAGCATAACCATATATCCTTTTAACTCAGTCTCTGCAGCTTATTGTCTGGTTATAACTGTGGAGAATAAGGGATCTATGTGTGTCCCTTTGCAATGCTTTCAAAGTATTAATAGCTCAAACTGGAGGGTAAACATTAGATCCTTTTCCCTTTACTATATGCATGACTCTTAGACAAACACTGGCTGTAACTCTCTCTCTCTCTCTTTATTTTTATACTTGGGATTAAACCCAGGGGTTTTGCACCTCTGAGCTACACCCCCACCTAGCCCTTTTTGTTTTTTTGTGATACTGGGGATTGAACCCAGGGGCATTCTACCTCCGAGCTACACCCCCAGTCCTATTTTTTTTTTATTCTGTATTTTGAAACAGGGTATTACTAAGTTGTGGAGGGCCTCACTAAGTAGCTGAGGCTGGCCACAAACCTAGATTCTTCTGTCTCAGCCTCTCAAGTACTGGGATTACAAGCGTGCACCACTACGTCCAACTGAAACAAAGTCTCACTAAGTTTCTGAGGGTCTAAGTTGTTGAGGCTTTTCTTGAACCTGTGATTCTCCTGCTTCAGCCTCCCAAGTACTGGGATTACTGGTGTGTGCTACTGTACCTATCCCCTCCTTTTGTTTTTGGTACTGGGGATTGAACCACGGACATTCTACCTCTAAGCTATACCCCCAGCCCTATTTTATTTTGAAACAAGGTCTTACTAAGTTGCTGAGCCTGGCCTTATCTGTGATCTTCCTGTCTCAGCCTCCCAAGTATTGGGATTACAGGTGTGTGCCACCGTGCCCGGCTTGATTGTAACTATCTTAACTGTGCTGACTTTCTTGAGCCCCACACAAGGGTTCCTGTCACTTGTCATTTGACTATGGGAATCTAAGTCTCTGGGGCGTTCTTGTGTAGCTTGAATAGCTTTCTATATTTGGAAATGAAAGAACAGAAACATGTAGGTTAATATTTGAGTATGAAAAGTTTTTAACTTCTTCAGAGGATCAGTGAGGGTGCCCTCAAGAATTACCTCTCTTGGGAGGGTGACCTGCCCTTTGCTAGAACGGAGCTCCTCCAGATATCACTGCTCTCGCAGCCGTGGGTTGAGCAAGAGTCAGTGTGTTGTCTGTGGCTGTGGGAGTAGCTGCCACCAGGCAGTGCCATCTTGTCTGTTGGGCATGCTTGTCCTCTGAGACACTGTGCTTTCACAAAGGAAAGCACTCTAGTGTCCAGGGCGCCTCATAGCATCTAAATGTTTGTCTTGGAAATGACCTTAGGCACTACCTACTTCCCAGCGCACTGAGTGGCCTTGCTGGAGCAGGGGAGCCTGGCACCAGCCTCTGTGAATGGGGTACTGGCTCGGGGTTCTGAGGTGGAAAGCCAGGTTCTTGGCCCAGTACTGCTGGCTGTCCGGATAGGACTGAGCAAGGCAGCAGGGCCAGGTGGGAAGAGCATGACTGAAGACATTGGACTCAGATCTCAAGTGTGAATCCCAACTCTGCCTTTACTGCCTGTAAAGGCAGTGTTGAATACAGTACTTGGTCTCCCCGCTTGTCAGTTGCGTTGTGAATCAGGGAAGTATACTAATACCTACTTTGTAGGGTGCTTTGAGAATTAAATGACAAACATGGTATAGCTCTAGCGCATGGCAGCACCTCAGTAAATTCACCTAATAGTAATATCAATGGTAACAACAATCACTATAACCTTCACACAGTTACGTATTTTCCTCAGCAATAAAGCAGAATGTGACAGTTTAGAATTTAAATCCTGGTTCTTTTCATTAACCAGTATTTCCTAACAATAATAATTAGAACAGCTAACACTTTTTGAGGACTCCTTACATGTCAGTTATGCTTAAATACCTCTTAATCTTTGCAGTAAACCTGTGAGGTAAGTACTGTTATCACTCCCATTTGACAGATGGGGAAACTGAGTGCCACAGAGGCTGTTACATACCCAACATGACACAACAAGAAATGGGGGAGAGAGACTTATTAAAATGCAGAGCTTAGCCGGGCGTGGTGGCGCTCGCATTTGGGAGGCTGAGACTGGAGGATCCGAGTTCGTGGCCAACCTCAGCTACCTAGTGAGGCCCTCTGCAACTTAGTGAGACCTTGTTTCAAAATAAAGAATAAAAAATAGGACTGGGGGTATAGCTTGGAGGTAGAATGCCCCTGAGTTCAATCCCCAGTACCGCAAAAAAAAAAAAAAAAGCAGAGCTTAATGATTCCAAGCTGGGGATTGAACCCAGGGGCATTCTACCTCTGAGCTACACCTCCAGCCCTATTTTATTTTGAAAGAGTGTCTATGTTGGGGAGGACCTAAGTTGCTGAGGCTGGCCTTGAACCTGTAATCCTCCTGTCTAGTCTCCCAAGTACCGGGATAACAGGCATGCACCACCATACCCTGCTTGGTAGTTTGTTTTTTTTTTTTGCGGTACTGTGGATTGAACTCAGTGGCGTTCTACCTCCAAGCCCTATTTTTTATTCTTTATTTTGAAACCGAGTCTCACTAAGTTGCGGAGTGCCTCACTAGGTAGCTGAGGCTGGCCGCGAACCCGGATCCTCCAGTCTCAGCCTCCCGAATGCTGGGATTACAAGCGTGCGCCACCATGCCTGGCCTGCTTGGTAGTTTTAATAGCTTCAAGTACTCTGTCAGTAAAATGAATTACATAAGCCTTAAATAAAATTATAAATGTAATGCACCCTGTACATGGGTACACATATACATTCAGAAGGTCTGCCACCTCTGGGGGCTTTTTTAATCTGAGATCTGCAAAATAGCTGTACCCTTGGATGTAGGGGGCAGCTTAGTAAAGTAAGAGTGATTGGAGGAGATCCCATTAGGTCTGGTGGCCCCCAAATTCCCATCCTACTGTCTTTGTCTCTCAAGCTCATGTACTTTTCTCTGCTTCTTGCTGTAAGCAGCAGACCTGCTTGGACTGTAAGAAAAATTTCTGCATGACCTGTTCAAGCCAAGAGGGGAATGGGCCCCGCCTCTGCCTTCTCTGCCAACGGTTCCGAGCCACTGCCTTTCAGCGGGAGGAGCTCATGAAGATGAAGGTGAAAGACCTGAGGGACTACCTCAGCCTCCATGATATCTCTACCGAAATGTGCCGAGAGAA
>PVLC010035115.1:0-16129 GCA_004027655.1 Graphiurus murinus | reverse complement strand
GCTCCACAGCTCTCTTACCTTTGCTGGGACCAAACCTCATTTCCCCGTTTCAATCACACCTCTTTCAATTTGTTAGGAATTCCAGATAGAAATTGAAATGGGAATCAAGGCTCAGGAACCATGCCTGACATTTAGATATGGAGTAAATTCTAAATGAAAGAGTATATTCAAACATTTCATTGGAAATAACAATGTCACCATTTTAAGTTATTAGCACATAAAAATTTCATACTATGTTTTCCTTCAATGCATTGGCTTAAACATATTGAAATGATACCTAAGGATAAATTATTGTGATTTTTATTTACAACAGCCAAGAGCTATATATTTTCGTTTCCATGATTTGTAAGAAGAAACACAGCCTTTGGTTCAATCAAAAGTCTATTACTTTTCCATTTTCACATTTATAACTTACTATACTTGTGTGACTCCAGCTAGCATTTATAAGCAGTAAAGATCTTGCACTTAAAAGCACTGAATCATTTTTATCTACAAAAGAACCCTATTAGAGGATGTAATAAGATTTTGAAAATTAAAAAAAAAAAACTACCTCAAGCCATTGACTTATAATGGTTCACATAACAGATCACATTAGGTGAAGGATGCTTGAAACTTACTTCGCAGTTACTTGGCTATTATTCACTCCAAGGTGGCCTGGGAGACAGGCAGGAGAGGCACATCTGTGACAGCTCTCTGAGTCCAAGGGCACTGTTATTCCCAAGGCCGAATTCTGCAAGGGGCCCTGGATGCTGCTGGGACCTAGGGCTGGAAGCTTTCTTTCGCTGGCACAGGGCTTCCGGTCACAGGCTTCCCTGCTACTGAGCCTCCTCTTGGTCTTGAAACTCAAACCATGATTTCCAGGCTTTGTGCCCAGATCTGTGTCAGCAAGCACATCTGAATGATGACCTCTTTGATTTCTCATTTGGGTCACTCAGCATTTCCTGGGGCTACACTTTTGATAGCTTTGGGTGGTGGTGGGGGGAGATAAAGAGTTTGTTGAAGGTGCGGAGAGATACAACTGTGTACATTCTCAGTGTGTTTGCTTCTCCTTCACTTTCTGTGCATTTTTACTAGGGAAATGGGGCGGGGGGGGGAGTTGAAAAAGTTCCCACACTCGTGCTTCTTTGGGAAGCTCTAGTGGCTTTGTAGAAATGGGCACAAGTCATGTAGCACTGAGAGAGCAGATTGCTGTGATCCAAGCTTAGATAAGTCAAGTCATGATTTCTCTTTGCTTATTCTGTCAAATGGGGCAATACTGTCTTATCTACTTATGTCCTAATGTGTTCTGGATGATTCTGTGTGATAATATACCTTTTATAATATAAAGGCAAGTTTTGAGAGTCCATAACCGAGTGGAACGTGCCTGTCATTTGTCATCATTTTTAGTATCAGCACTGTAATAGAGGCTATAAAACTCACAGTTGCAAAGCACTTTTACTTCCAAAAAGTGATTGTATGAGAAAAGAACTCTATCCTGATATGATTCCCTTCCTTTCTGATATCCCCAGTCTGTCTAGAGAAGCCATGAGTGCTGTATAAATCTCCTTGGGATCTGCTTTAGGAAAGAGAGCCAAGATGTCAGGATTGAGGTGAGTTTGTAAGTGGCACAACATTTACTAGACCCCTGCCATTTTCCCTCGGTTATTATAGATACCTATTAAAGAATATTTATTATATATCATGTACTATGCTATGTATTATATATCATGTATGTATTATATATGATGTATGTAATATATATATATGTGGTACTAGGGATTGAAGTCAAGGGCATTCTACCTCAGAACTATACCCCTGGCCCTTTTTAAATTTTTTGTTTGTTTGTTTTGCAGCAGGGTCTCCCTAGGTTGCTGAGAGTCTTGCTAAATTTCTGAGGCCAGTCTTGAACCTGCAATCCTCCTGTCTCAGCCTCCCAAATACTAGGATTACAGGCATGCACCACTATGCCTGGCTTGCATTATCTTTTAATTCTTTCAAAATTTCTGTGAGAGAAGCTGCTCTTATTACCACTTCAGAGCTGAGGCGATGAGGCTCAAAAGAGGGTTGTTGACTTGCTGAGCGTCCCAGATTTATCAGGTTCTTTCTCTTGGAAAGAGAGTTGGTGTTGTCTGATTATTTGTGCTTTTGGATATATTTTAATTTCATTTATTTTTTGTACATATGTGAAATTAAACTTAGACCATCCCTTGAAGAATCTGAAAGTGGACAAGAGCATTGGGTTAACAAATAACCACACTCAGCTGTTCAAGGTGTGATGTCACAATAACACAGATGTCTCTGGGCAATCAGGAATAATTCATCAATAATGACTGAGACATGGAGCACTTCTTACGGGAGTATTCACCAGCTGGAAGAGGTTAATAGACTGAACTGTGCTACAGGTCATTAACACAGCAGTCATTATTCCTGAGACATGTCTTATTTTGAAATTAACACTCTGGTTTAAAAATGCATATTTTTAAAACAAAATGCTGGGTCTGTTTCATGCTGTATGGACTAAAGGTAAGGAGGAAAAGTGTGCTAGAGGGGCTACTTGCTGATTTCTACAGCACAATATGAGAGGGAAAATATGTATGTGTGAAAAGGGAAGCAGATTTGACTACTTCCTACTCTGTTTTATTGTCGCAGAAGCTGGGTTGATATATCATCTCCTGTTCACCCTCAGAGCCCCACAAAACAGTGCTCTGCAGAGAATACCAGGCAAAGACAAAGACCAAGGAAGAGGTGGGGTGGGAGAGAGGGGACAGTTGAAATGATGCTGTGTTAGGATATTACAATGCCAGTCTCAAAGACATGTATGGGGAAGGAGTGGGGGCGGGGGGAATGCTCTAAGTGTGTTCATGTCTATTCCTATCACGCTACACCTTGGAATGATGTATAGTTACAATGCACCAATAAAAGTATATATAAAAAAGAGGGGGGATGGAGAAAGGCGGAGTTCAAAGAAAGCAGAAGAAAGAACTGGCAAAGGTGAAGACATTAAGGAAAAAGAAAGCAAAGCGGGGATGACCTCAGAGAGTTCTACTTGCTCCACCGTTCCCTTCCTCTCTCATTACCAGTCCCTTCTATGCTTCCCACCGGCCTCGCCTGTTTATTTCCCGTTTCTAACCTGGCTCCTCGCTGGATAATTTCCACTCGCCAGCGAGGCACCGATTTGAGCTACTCTGAAACGGTAGCTTGGCACCTTTCGAACCAGTGCTGTTAAATAATTGTTACAGGGGAAGAAGGGCTGGTGCCAAACTCGGTGTTTCTTGGCAATTCAGCTGCACCTCTAGACTTGCCTGTGGCACTAAGCAAGACAGCGGCTCTGCAGGCCATCGGGGCCTCCCCTGGACACAGATCTCTGTGATCTTGCCTTTTTATTATTTACACGTGACCCTTCTTAGCAGAGAGTGAGATGTCTCACTTTTTTCCACTTCAGAAAGCAACCAGATTTTCCTTCCTCCCATATGTATTATGGCAGTCTCTCTTTGCAAGAAGTGCAGGTAAAAGTAATTTTCTACAGTGACATTTTAATACCTTGTGTAGATTGGTCCCCTGACAAGCTTTAAGCTGGCTTTCTCTGTAATCTTACTAACCAGGTAAGAACTCCCTCGCATTTCATTATTCCTTCCATCTTTTCAACTCCTACCTTCTCTCTCTCTCTCTGTCTCTCATACCCATTTATAAACAAAATTTGAAAATCAATCCTAATTTGCCATTGATGCTCTTGATTTCATTCTTTTCTTTCTCCTTCAGGGCCATGGTTAATCAATTATAACCTTATTTCTACTAACATGAAGTCTGTAGTCTATAAACAGGTTATTTTTCAAAATTAAAAACAATGTTTTTGAGGCTGAGACAGGAGGATTGCAGGCTCGAGGCCAGCCTCAGCTACTAGTGAGGCCCTCTGCAACTTAGTGAGACCCTGTTTCAAACTAAAGAATGAAAAAGCAACAACAACAATGTTTTTGTCTTGATCTTGCTGGGTGTTTCTGCTGTCATAATCCTGTCTTCTTGCAAAGCCACAGTTTTGATGGTGTTGATAACCATAGTCATGTATATCAACTACTGAACATTTGCTACACTTTCACATCTCTCATTTTATTTTCACTGCATCATAGTCATTTGCAATTGGTGTGGTTTCCATTTTACAGATGGAGGAATTGCCATCTTCGAAGCTTAAGTGAAAGGTCACACAGAAAAGATGTGGCTGGACCAGGATTTAAAAGAAAGACCTGTATGAATTCCAAGTCACTTAACAATTATAGTTTCTTGGCAAGCCTGTGCTTGTTCTTTGTATTTTCCTACACTCTAGACCCTGGGAGAAGAGTGATAGCAAGTACTAGTCGATACAATGGGCACTTCTTAGTGCTTATTCTTGTTATTTTTTTCTGAAGCACTTGACACTGGGAAGCATTTTTCTCACTTCTTTGTTGTTGTTGTTGTTGCTGGGGATTGAACCCAGGAGTGCTCTGCCTCTGAGCTATACTCCCAGCCCTTTTTATTTTTGCATTTTGAAACAGGGTCTCACCAGGTTGCTGAGAGTCTTGCTAAGCTGTTGAGGCTGTCCTTGAACCTGAGATTCTCCTGTCTCAGCCTCCCGAGTATTGAGATTATAGACTAGATGTGCTCTACCACGTGCAGCTCATAGTTTTTAGTATAATGATCTTGCATGTCTTTCATTAAACATATTCTGGGGTATGTGTTATTTTAAATGCTATGAAAAACTTACGGTTTTGTAAATTTTATTTGGTTTGTTGATGGTATGTAGAGATGATGGGGCTTTCTTCATCAATCTTGTATCCTATAGCCTTGCCAAATTCACTTACTAGTTTTAGTAGTCTTTTTGGTGTTAGTGGGTCTATGTATTCCCCACGATTTTTTTTTCTGTCCTTAATCATTTCTTCTGTGATTAGTGAGAGTACTCCTTCCTTGCAGATCTCTATGCCTCCTGTTTCTTGTCTTATTGTACTGGGTAGGTCCTCCAAGGCAATATTTAACAGGACTTGTAAGAGCAGGCATCCTCTCTTTCCTCTTCTGGAAACACCTTTCTAAGGGTCCAGTGTCTGCTATTGAAGATAGCAAAGTATTTTATCAGATGGAGAAAATCCATAACTTAGATCCCTGTTTTGCTTATATTTTTATCCTAGGGAAACTTTCAATTTTGTCATATGCCTTTACTACATCTATTGAGATAAGTTTTTTTTCCCCTTTATTCTCTAAATGTGGAGGTTTTCATTTACTTTCATGTAATATAATCGCTAACATGGTTGGATTTCAATCTACCTTCTTGGCATTCATTTTCTCTTTTTCATAGTTGTTACTTGTTACTCTCCTCCACTTTTTTTTTTTTGCCTCCTTTCGTGTGAATTATTATTTTTTTTTATCATTCTAGCTTATCTCCTTTAAAATAAAACTCTTTTAAATAGATATGCTTCTATCTTTCTGGTAATGTTAGTCCTAGGGACTATAATGTATAAATTTAATTTATCGCAGTCTACTTTCAAATAATATCATAATGCTTTATGGAAAGTATGAGTCTTTAACAATAGAATTTAACTTGTAGCCCTCCTTCTATACATTTTATTCTTGTATTCATATATTTTGTCTTTGCATATGCTAAACCTTATAGTAAAATATATTTTGCTTTAAATAGTAATCATTCAAAAAATTTAAAGTTACATGTATAAAACAATATGAAAGATCTTATATCTATTGATAAATATATCTTTTCTAGTGCTTTTTTTTCTTTCCTTTCTGAAGATCCAGACTTCCATTTGATATCATTTCTCTTTAGCCTAAGGAAATTTTAACATTTATTTCAGTACATAACTTTGGATACAAACACTCTCGTTTTAAATGTATCTCAAGTTTCATTTTGTGCTTATTTTTTATGAATATTTTCACTGAACCTGAAGTTACAGCTTGTGATTTTTCCCCCCAGCATTTTGAAAATATTATTTCAATGTCTTCTGACTTGGTGAGAAGTTAATGTTGACTTTTATCATTATTCCTTGCATATAATATTCCTTTCCCTTCCTCTGAGTGCTTTGAAATTTTTCTCTTTATTCTTTGAATTTAGCAATTTGTTATGCTGAGTCTGGGTGTGTTTACTTTTTTTTATCTTTCCTTTTTAGGGTTCACTGAGCTTCTTGGTCCTGTAGGTTGATATCTTTCATCATTCTTGAGAAATTACCTCTTTACCATTACCTCTTCAAATATTTCTTCAACCCATTCCCTCTCTGTCTGTCTCCTTTCTTCCTGGCACTTAGTTTAGGGCACATATGTTAAAATGTTTGTTGTCTCACAGGTAATGGATATTCTGTTTCATTATTCTTTATTCTCTTATTTTTGTTTCCTACATTATGCCATTTCTATTCATTGATCTTCTAGTTTATGGGTCCTTTCTTCTGCTGTATCTTAATGCTAAACCCATTAAATGATTCTTTATTTCAAATACTGTATTTTTATGGCTAGCACTTCTATTTTCCTGTTTGTTTCTCTCCACTGAAATTTTCCATTTGTTGACTGATGTTTCTTACTTTATCTACCTTAATCCTATAACATATTTACCATAGTTATTTTTAAATCTCTCTCTGATAATTGCAACTTCCATGCTATTGGTAGGTTTACTTTTATTGTTTTTTTTTCCTCCCCTTCTCTTGACAATGGTTTGTATTTTCTTGCTTTTCTCTATAACCTATCATTTAGTTTTATTCTGAGAATTGCACATAAAAGTATAAATTGAAGTAAATTATATTTACCAGTGGAAAATAGCACTGTTATACTTCTTCAGGATTCTTGTGGTGTGTAGGGTAGGGCAGGGTGAGCCTAACTGCAGTCAAGCTGTGAATGTGCCGGTTCTGCACTGGCTTTTCCATTACAAATGTTTTGAAGGAAAGATCAGGACTTTCCTTCTGCAGGGCTGAGCTCTGAGCTTCAGTGGTGCTCTGGCGATCGCCACGTTTTACAGCTCTTAGCCGTCTTTCCCAGCCACAGGAGCTCTGTCTCTGTTTCATAGCCCAGCTACCACTTTGGAGTCACTGGGGAATCTTCTTGCCTCTAGAGTTCCGCCCTGACTTTCTTTACCTTCGAAATATGTCTTACTCCACTTAGCGTTGCCATAAAGGAATACCACACCACAGATCAGGTAATTTTTAAAGAGGAGAGGTCCATTCAGCTCTTGGTTCTGGAGGGTAGGAGGGCCAAGGTTGAGGGACTGTATCTGGTAAGGGCTTCCTTACTAGTGGGAACTCTGTAGAATAGAGTCCTGAGGTAGCACAGGGCACTACATGGCAAGATGTTTGCCCAAGAGACAGAGGCAAACTGGCTTTTATAACAGACATGCTCTCGAGATGACCCATTGATCTATTAGTCGATAACACATTCATGAGTGCAGAGCCTCGTGACCTAATTACCTTGTAAAGCTCCCATATCTCACAATGGGGATTAAAGTTCATCCTGAGTGTTGGTGGAGACATTCAGACCATATCAGAATCTCTCTATCTTGCTGCTCTGCCCCCAGACTTTGAAGGACTTCTGCAGTGTACTTGGCAAAGATCTGGAGTGTCTCAGAAAGATTAGCCTCTCCTCCTCTTTGGTGGTACAGGCAGGCCTGGGCAGCCTCAGAGGGATCTCTTCTAACTCAGTCATCCCACCCTGACCTTTGACTTGCCACCTTCGGCATTCAGCAGAAGCCCTTAGGCAAGTGTTGAGAAGCAGGGGAAGACCTTTTTAGTGATGGGAGTTCCTCAAGATTCTAGTCGATCATGTTAGACCACACGTTGCTCTTCATAGTTTCCTAGACTTTGGCAGGTTTATCTCAGCCCTATCTGTTATGGATTCCTCCTCTCCTTCTGTCAGAGTTAAAGAAACCATTGGTTTCTTCTTTCCTGGGAAGGGTTAGTCAGTTTTTGGGGGGGTTGATTCACATAGATTCTTAACATGCTTAGCTCTTGGATAGTTTTAAAGAAGATATCATGTAGCCTTTCTGGCTTATTTTTACTTCTCAATGTTGCATATTCTGGAAAGCTAAAAGCTGCATTAACATCACCTTGGCAGCAAAGGCTCTAGGTATAATTTAGGTTTAGCTAGTGAGACTCACTCTCATGAAATACAAAAGGAGGGAAAAAAAGAGTTGGGTCTTCCTTCTCACTGTAAAACATGGTCGTAGAGTCAATGGATATTTTTGTGATTGTGTAAACACTGATCTCTGTGAACCATACTTTTTTTTTTTTTTAATGTGGAAAAGCAGGTCACAGTGTAGGAGAAATCTGCTTATCTGCTATGTGGATGGCTATGATATGAACAAATCTGCTGGTAGTTTTCTGATCTCTGGGTTGTAGTTAGAGCAGTATACTTTTTTTGTAGTTAACAGTTGTAGAGATAACTTCCTGATTCCTTGGTTTCTGAGTCTCGTTGAGGCAGCAAATGTCTGGGAGCCCAGCGCCATCCTGTTGTTCTGAGAACCACTCTTGGAGGCGCTGCCTGCCGCCTGCTGCTCCAGGCCTCCCAAAGATTTTCAAGAACCTTGATCAATCCCTTTCTGATGAAAATAACTAGAGTGCTTTTGCTTATCTTCAACTGACTCCTGACAGCCTCATTATCATCTTTTTCATTTGTGCTGATGTTTGTCATTTGCAAAGCACTTTTCCTTACATGATATTATCTGACCTTGTGGCGGGTACTATGTTTCATGAATCTAACATGCCAGAGATTATAAATGCACTTTTAAAAGAATATCACTATGAAAGCAAAAAAAAAAAAAAGACTTCCATTTTACCATAACAAAATGTTCTTAATTGCTTAGAAGTTTTATTTTATGCTTCTTGTAAATGTGTTTTGAGTCATCTCCCAGCCCCAGCTGAGTTTCCTAATTATTCTTTAGGTGACTTACGATTTGAAGTGCCTGAAGTAGGCGTGCTATCACAGCAGACAGGTAATTGAGCTAGGAAATAGACAAAGGAAATCTGCCTTACCCTGGATTCCACATTAAAGCTCAAAGTTCTCAATCTGGAAGCTTCCAAATCTGGGTTCAACAGAGAGAGGGCTTAGAACAAAGGGACTCTCTGAACACAGCCCGGGAATAAAGGGGATTTAAAGCAACCGTGAGTTTATAAAATGCACCTCAATTGTAGCTACTATTATGGAAATAAATGTGCATATAACAATCAACAAATGGCATTCTTATTACCTTTATATAAATGAGGACATTAAGTCAGGGATTTTAATGACTAGTACCTGCAAGAAGAAGCTATAAGAACCAGAAATTAGACTTGGTTCTTCGAAGCTAAATGGTCTTCTTTTGATCCTTCAGATGCCTACAGTGTATACACAAGCTACAGATCTGAAATTACAAACTCAATTTTCAAAAAGAGGATCCATAAAACTGGACAGATTTGGGGGCACTTCCTTGTTATTTTTCCTAAATCAGGCAAAAGATTCTCAACCTGCAGGGCTCGGCTCAAAACACTCAAATGGATGAGGATCTGGAAAGTCATTTTCCTTGAGCCTTTTCGCATCTTTCAAAGCCTACTTCACCCAGTGCTGGGTGTGTGTGATGATATCATCCCACAGCTAAAAACAGAGTCCATTTCAGTGATGCCTTAAATTCACAGAAAATGAAACAAAATCCCAGATAATGACAACCATTTCAGAGTCTGTATCCTCCAGGAATCAAATAAAAGGGCTCCGCAGCATGTCACCGAGAAGGGCTGAATTGAGAAAGAAGCCGACTTAGTGGTAGCTCCTCCAAATAATGATGAAACGCTGATTTGTCTAATGTGTCCCTCAGCACTAGTGATAGTAGGTCACTTCTAATTACCTCTTCCTTTCTGGGCTATATATAGATAAGTGCTTGGAATATTAAAATGCCTTGTGGGCTGGTTATTTAATTGGTACAGAATTGATTTCATGAAGGAAAGAAAACAGATTAGATCCGAAGATGTAAATGCGAGACTTGACAGACTGCAGTGTGCTGTGCGAGTCTATCAATAGAACTGTCAGCCCACAGTTTCTAGCTGGCTATTACGGATCCTTATAATATGGGAAGAACACATTTGACAACCAGAAGAGCAAATGTAACTGCTCTTCTCTCTGAAATAACAAGAAATGGTGTATTTTTGTGTTTTTGTTTCTCATGCCATTTAACATATTATGTATCAAAATAATTTTAGATTGGAATGGCTTCCCTGTTTGCTCATGAGATGTTCATGCTTTCCTTGTGCTCTTTTTTTTTTTTTTTTCTTTGTTTGTTGCTCATTTCACTCTCACAGGTGGTGATGAGATGCTCTCTTTTGGACACTCGAGAAGTGGGTTTCATATTCTTTCTGTGTGCCTTATGATTATGATCTAGGAAACACGTAAAATATATTTTCCTCTGATTTTTTGCTTCACAAAGATCTTTCTATTCCAGATGAGGGGAGGGATATTCAAACAACAGAACAATCAGGCTTAAAAATATTGCTTTGAAATCCACTTATTCAATATTCATTTTTCTAGCAAATATCAACTGAGTATCTATAATGTATCACTACTCCATGTATTGGGAGATTCAATGATGAACAAGATAAAATCCTTGCTCTCATGCTTCCTGCCTTCTCAATGGGGGATATAATAGAAACAGAAATGTAGTGTTCTATCATGATAGATTCAAGGAAGACTCATTTTTATTAATATATTTTAAGGTATATTTCTTTTCATTGAAAATTTGGAGATAGGGTAGCATATAAGTCTGCTTGGACTGCCATCACTAAATACTACAGATTGCTTGATTTAAACAACATAGTTCTGGAAGCAGAGAAGTCTAAAATCAAGGTGTTGGCCAGGGAAGTTTCACTTTGCAGACTCTCCTCTTGGTTTGGAGATGGCCACCATCTTGCTTTGTTCTCAAATACTTCTTTGTGTCCTCGAGCAGACAGAAAGCCCCCTGGTGTTACTTCTTATAAGGACACCAGACCTGTCCTATGAGGGCCCCACCCTTATGATTTCATTTAACCTTGACTACTTCCCGAGAGGCCCCCATCACCAAATATAGCCAATTATAGCCACATGGAGGTTAGGGCTTCGACCAATGAATTCAGAGTGGGCACATATTTAGTTTATTACAGGTAGAATAAAGGGGTAAAGATGAGTTGGTGGGGAGGACTTTTTTATGAAGATGATCATCTAAAGTCTTTCTGATGAGGTAGGCTTGGAGCAGAGATCCAAGTGGACAACTGGGCAGGAGTGTTGCAGGCGGTGGAGTCATGAGCACAAATGTTCTGAGGTAGGAGTGGTGTGCATGAGGAACAGCAAAGCAGGCAGCAGTGGAGAGAGCTAATAGAGTAGTGGGAGATGTGGGAGAGAAGTCAAGGGCCCAGGTTTATTGATGGCTGCTCCCAATTGTATCAATCTCTATGACTTATTATATGGCAAATAGTTAGTAATGACCATATTTTTCTTTATAACCTATCTTTATAAATATACTTAGGAAGATATCACGAGAGGCATATATAACACATGGAATATAATAATATAATAACTTAAGACACCACACAAAAGTAGACAATTTTTTTTTTGGTACTGGAGATTGAACTCAAGGATGTTACGTCTCTGAGCTTCGTCTCAGCCACTTTTAGTTTTTATTTTGAAACAGAGTATTGCTAAATTTCTGAGTATCTTACTCAGTTGCTGAGGCTGGCCTTAAACCTGCAATTCTCCTGTCTCAACCTCCCAAGTACTGGGATTACAGGCATGCGCCACCAGGCCCATCTAAAAGTACAAAAATCTATGTTATGCGGCAAAGAAACTGAAAATACTTGCTTTTTTCAGTTGCTTTGAGATAAACATTCCTATTGCACTTATCAATCTGCTTTAAAGTATGTATATAAATAGGTAGCATAAAGGCAAACTTAGGATATAAACCTTTCAAAATATCAAGTAAGGTCTGAATTAATAGCATTTTCCTGAGTTAATTTCTTTGTTAAGTATTCAGTTCAGATACATGCTAGAAATGACTGTGTTCTTTTTTGTTTGTTTGTTTTTTGTTTTGGTAGTGGGGATTGAACCCAGGAGCATTCTATCTCCAAGATACACTCCCAGCCCTATTTTATTTTTTGTTCTGAAACAGGTTCTTACTAGGTTGATGAGAGTCTCACTACTCGCTGAGGCTGTCCTCGATCCTGTGATTCTCTTGTCTCACTCTCTCAAGTACTGGGATTACAAGCCTGTGCCACCACGCCTGACTATTGTGTTCTTTATGCATCGGCTATACCTCCTAACTGCTCATGTTCCAAAAGTATGGGAGCACCATCGTTTCACCCCTCTTTCTGGCTATAGTAAAGCTGCATATTTTCTGTGTAAATGGGGGAAGAGGTGTTAAAGTAGATAAAACTCTTAAGTAGTGTTCTGAAGGGAGGTTTAGGACAGGTAAATTCACTTTCTTACAATACCTAAAAGATGATTAAAGGTTTGGGAAAATGACCTTCCTGAGAAAAAGCTAAATGAGCTTAGAGCTTATCTGATTTGGGGAAAAGTGATTTGGACTGAGTCCTCTGGCCTCTGAGGTCCTGCAGGCAGCCTTGCAGGGATGTAGCAGATGACCTGGAACTAAAATGACTTTTTAGGGCTGGGGAGGAAGTGTCTGATAGCTACCCGTGAAAAATAGCTAGTGCCTAAACTACACGCAAACATTTCTGGCCTATTCTCTTTCTCGTTGCCTTTTATGCTAGGCATAAAGTATTCATAGCTCCCATGTGCCTGGGATATTCTGGGTCTTATTAGGCATGAGGCAGTGAAATAATTTCTAAAGTGACTCACTTCCTTTGGTTTGTAAATATTTCTTTGGAAATTTATCTAATGTTTATTAAAAAAATTATAAGTGATTATTTATTTATTTATTTATTTTTTTGCGCTACTGGGGATTGAACTCAGGGGCATTCTCCGAGCTATACCCCCAGCCCTATTTTTTATTCTTTATTTTGAAACCGAGTCTCACTAAGTTGCGGAGTGCCTCACTAGGTAGCTGAGGCTGGCTGTGAACCCGGATCCTCCGGTCTCAGCCTCCCGAATGCTGGGATTACAAGCGTGCGCCACCACGCCTGGCTTATAAGTGATTATTGAACCATATTTCTTATAGTTAATTTTTAAGTTCGTTTCCTCTGTATTTAATTAACATCAGTTAGGGAATTAGAATTGAAAAAAAAAATTCTGCTTCAAGATTTGGGGAAATTTGCCAAGCATGGAGGTGCACACGTTATCCCAGTACTTGGAAGGCTAAGATAAGAGGATTGCAGTTTCGAGGCCAGCTTTAGCAACCTAGTAAGACCCTGATTCAAAACAACAACAACAACAACAAAAAGAAATTAAAAAGGGCTGGGGATGTAGCTTTGAGGTAGAATGCCCCTGGGTTCAGTCCTCATTATCAGAAAAAAAAAAAAAGGAGAAATTTAAGACAAAATTTCCATCTATCTCTTTCCTTGTCTATTTATCATGATGAGTAGAATCTAAATATAATTACATTTTATATGGGCAGCTAGATTAGATTGTGAACATACTCTAGCAGTTACAAATGGTTTAATTGGTGAATTTTCTCTCTTGCTATGATTTTATACTTTGGAACTGGAGTAGTAACTTTTAGTCAATGACATATATATGAAGGGATATTAAATACTGAGTACTTCTTTTTGCTTCAAAAATTAGATACTGGCTCTACTCCTCCTACTACAGACTCATTGTAGCCTTTGGGTAAATGTGGCATCACTTGGTTAAATGCCACCTTTGTGCCCCTGGAGTCTTGGGTTGCCAGTTTCCAGGGTACTGAGCAAGACAGCCTTTCTCAAGGAGAAAATGGGAGGTGTGGGACTGGCTGTGTTTTCAAAAATTTCCCCTTAAAGAATAATAAGATTAAATTATCCCTGTTCCCTTAGAAGGAGTGAAAAAGAGAAGAGAGACGAGGAGCTGGGCTTTGGAAGAGCGCCCTCCATGTGGGAAGCCATGTTAGAAGTGGGCAGAGCCCTCCTCTCTGATGAGGAGGAAATCTTTCTGCTGATAACTGGTGAGTTGTGCTTAGGTTCTGCTGAAAAGCAGTGCAATTCTGAGGTCATCCAGCCTTGGTAGGATTCAAAGAAAGACACGCCATAACAAATGGATTCTCATTAGCAGAACACAGTGACTTCTCCTTGACAGAAGAATTAGCTACGGAAGGCATCAAATTTTATTTCACAGAGATTGAATCCCGATGAACTGAGAGGATATTCCAAGTACTGAGGATTTTGCCTTCGGCCATCATCATTCCAGCTTGATCGGATTTTGAATGGATCAGCTGTACCAGATGCAGGGTTTTTTAAAAAAATTTTTTATTTTGGCTTGGTCATTAGATTTTATATTACTGCAGAGACAAGTAAAATAAGCCATTTCAGAAGAGAAAGCTTATTCGCCTTTAGCATTTTTTTGTGTGTGTGTCACCTACTTTTTACTAAATATGAATTTAAATCACTGTAAAACATAAAGAAGTAATAGTAATTTTTCTGGTGACATGATATAGGACTAAAGTCCCCCCTCTTTTTTTTTTAAAAAAAAAAAAAAAAGAAAAGTGACCACATTTAGATTAGAGGAAAAAACTATAATATCTTAAATATTTTTTGTAATCTCATTTTGATCCTATTAATTATGATAGGGATCAGTTTAATTAGCTCTGTTTTGGAGCAAATGTTTCTCCTATCCCTGCCATTTCTTAGGGCTGTGTTCCATGGCCAAAGGTTCTATCCACTTAATCTCATACAGCACAGCTATCTTAGAGTGTTTTTCACTGGCCATATAGAGCACAGAATACAAGGAGGCTAAAATAGGTGTCATTGTATAATAGAAAGGCATCATGCCTGGAAGTAGCTGAGTAAAGAGGCGCAGGGCCGGTATCCCCACGCTGTACCAGGTGTCTTCCCATTAGAAGTCGTATTTGGATATGTAGGCGTCGAAGAGGCAAGGATTGCACCATGGATGCCCACGGGTGTACACAGATTTGCTCTGGGCAACAAAAAGAATCAGAATCCAAACCCAGGTCCTTCTGATACTAGAGTGTGTGCTCCACACACCAGAAGGCTTCTCAGGGGCTCAGATCTATTCAGCAAGTCTCTTAGCATTTCTATCAAGTAGAAATAACTGCCAACAGCAGATTTTTATTCCCCAAACTGAAATGGCACTGTTTATGTGAATGTGTTTTGTACAGTCTAAAATGCCAAACAATGGAGATGATATTGAAAATGTAGTATGATTCTAAAACCAAGGAAGGCACTTTAAAGGCCCATGTCCCTGTGGTGGTAAAGTTTTCTAGAGCCATCTTCCTAACAAATATGGAAAGTCATGATAATTGAGGTATGCATTATTTGGACATTATTGTCAGAAGCAGCATGTGTATAGGAAATCAGAATCACAAAGAGGAAAGCTGCTGTAGCAATCATGGTGCCTCTAGTTGACCTCTGAAAATCACGTGTACATAGGTTTGGCTTTCACAGGTGGGACATGTAGCTATAGCATAGGAAAATACTCCTATGATTAAAATTTAGCAAGCAAAAAGGTATGTCTTTAGGTGTTGTTAAATATAAGCTATATTCTAGGTACTATCAGTATATCTTTGTACTTTTATAAAAAGGGAGAAGAGAATAAGTAGGGGTAAAAACATGTACTTTTACCCTCCAAAGCTGTGTCCCTTCATTCATATATAGTAATCAGACACCACCAACCATTTCTGGCTCACAAACTGTCTGAAAATTGCCTGGCTACCACTCACCTTGTTTCATCCTTGCCTACACATTTGTCAGCCATCAGAACCACCTACAGCAGCTTCCACTCAAAATAGCACGATTACTAACAAATCCCCTTAAAGGGAAAATAAATGTGTGCGGTCAGGTGACACCCTCCCTTTCTCCTTCTCCTTCCCGGTGGCTGGGGCCCACTTGGCACCAGGAGTCATGTTGTCCAGATGGTGTGCTCGCTCTTCTCCGCTCCTGCCTGAGCATGTTCTCTGCCAAGGCCCCGGGTGCTGGATTTCCATGGGAATCTGCTTGCAGAAAGATAGCTGCCTTGGCGATGTCACCTCCACTGTCATCTGCGTACAACTGGTGCCATAGTGAGTCAAGGACTAGGGACAGAGAAGAGAAGGAGGCAGAGA
>PVLC010035114.1:0-16513 GCA_004027655.1 Graphiurus murinus | reverse complement strand
CGGTACTGGGGATTGAACTCAGGGGCATTTTACCTCCGAGCTACACCCCCAGCCCTATTTTTTTTATTCTTTATTGAAACCAAGTCTCACTAAGTTGCGGAGTGCCTCACTAGGTAGCTGAGGCTGGCCGCGAACCCGGATCCTCCGGTCTCAGCCTCCCGAATGCTGGGATTACAAGCGTGCGCCACCACGCCCGGCTCTTATTCTTTTATTTTGAAACAGGGTCTCACTAAGTTGCAGGGGACCTCACTAAATTGCTAAGGTTGGTTGCGAACCTGTGATCCTCCTGTCTCAGCCTCCTAAGCACTGAGATTACAAGTGTGCACCACCATGCACAGCTTTTTTTTTTTTTTTTAAACAGTCTCACTAAGTTGCTGAGGGTCTCACTCAGTTACTAGCCTCTAACCTGCAATTCTCCTTTCTCAGCCTCCCAAGTATTGGGTTTACTGGTGTGGGCCACTGTGTCCCACTAGTTCTAGAATTAATTATTTATTCCAGGTGTGGTGACGCATGCTTGTAATCCCAGTACTTGTGGGAGGCTGAGACAGGAGGTTCAAAGCCAATCCTGGCAACTTTGCAAGGCTCTCAGCAACCTAGTGAGACCCTGTTTCCAAATAAGAAATAAAATCAAAGCCGGGCGTGGTGGCACATCCTTGTAATCCCAGCATTTGGGAGGCTGAGACCTGAGGATCTAGGTTCTCAGCCAGCCTCAGCTACCTAGTGAGGCCCTCCGCAACTTAGTGAGACTCTGTTTCAAAATAAAGAATAAAAATAGGGCTGGGGGTATAGCTCGGAGGTAGTTGGAGGTAGAATGCCCCTGAGTTCAACTCTCAGTACCAAAAATAAATAAATAAAATAACTAAATTTAGTTTATTAATTTATTTATTTTTACCATGATTGATCTCAGGTAATTGATACTACAGAAAGTGAAACCTCAGGAAAGGGGGTGACAGGGTATATGCTAGTATATGCTCGGTCTTATATCAATGAGTAGTACTCTTGTTGTTCCTCCTCCTCTTCCTCCTCCTCCTCCTCTCCCTCCTCCCCCTCCTCCTCTCCCTCTTCCTTCTTCTTCTCCTTCTTTTTGAACTGGAGATGAAACCTAGAGGCGTTTACCTCTGAGTTACACTCCCAGCCTTATTTCATTATTTACTTTGAAACAGAGTCTCACTAAGTTACTGAAGCTGGCCTGGAACTTGTGATCCTCCTGTCTCGGCCTCCCAAGTATTGGGATTACAGGTGTGTATCATTATGCCTGGCTTTGTTATTTTTATATTGGACACACACACACACACACACACACACACACACACACACACACACACACAAACTGAGATTCAGAGGTGACTTATCTTCTGAAGATAAGGTCTGAAGCCCCACGATAAGTGGGAACTGTGGGGTCTCTGGCTGGCCGCAGAGGTCCCTGCCCTGATACAGGGGCGTGAGCCCCCGAGAGGACTGCAGGAAGCTGGGGAGGTCATTTGTCCCCCTTGGGCCTCCCTCCAACCCCATGGAAAGCCTGAACTTCGCTGGGCGAGGCCTCGGTGCTTTTCCTGTGAGGGTGGAGGGCCTCAGCCAGGGAACGCAGCCCCAGCTGCTGCTGGTGGAGCCTGGCAGGGCTACTTAGGGTGGGACACTACTCAGGTGCTGGTGCTGTGCCCACACCCCTAATCCCTCTCACCCATCAGGAGCCACTGTGGGACTTAAGTGCTTAGCACAGGTCCTGCCTGGCTGGTTGGCCCTGCCTGGGGGTGCCCACACCCCAGCTGCCCAGGTGGATGCCTCCGAATCATGGGGACAGGGCAGGATGGAGAGTGGAGGGCAGAGGCTGAGCCCTAGGCGCTCCTACACACCTGTGCCTCCAAGGAAAGCTTGGTTGGAGAGGGAAGAGAGAGCAGGCTGTCTCTGGTGGTCAGTTGGAAGTGAGAGCTGAGATACACCGAGGGGAAGGATGGAAGGACTCTGAGCCTTGGGGAGGAGGCTAAGTCCTCCCTTATGACACATATTGGGGGTCAGGCAGGGATAAGAGCTTGTGCAGGTCTCATCCTCTACCTGGGCCCGGGCCTGGGTGGTAAGTCGGGAAAGTCCTGGCTAGGGATGCTCAGCCAAGAGCTCTAGTTCCAGCCCTGTCATTGATTTTCTGTGAGACCTTGGCACATGCTTCAACCTCTATGGACTCTTTTCTTGTCTGTAAAATGAGGGATATTGGGCCAGGCATGGTGGTACATGCCTGTAATTCCAGTACTTAGGAGGCTGAGATAAGAGGATTTTAGGTGTGAGGCCAGTCTCAGAAACTTGGCAAGATCCTCAGCAACTTAGCAAGACTGTCTCAAAATAAGAAATAAGCTGGGTGTGGTGGTGCACACTTTTTTTTTTTTCTTCAGTACTGGGGATTGAGCTCAGAGGCATTCTACCTCCAAGCTACACCCCCAGCCCTATTTTTTATTCTTTATCTTGCAACAGGGTCTCACTAAGTTGCAGAGGGCCTCTCCAAGTAGCTGAAGCTGGCCACACACCTGCAACCCTCCTGTCTCAGCCTCCCAAGTACTGAGATTACAAGCGTGTGCCACCACACCCGGCTTGACGCACACTTTTAATCCCAGTACTTGGGAGGCTGAGACAGGAGGGTTGCAGGTGTGTGGCCAGCTTCAGCTACTTGGAGAGGCCCTCTGCAACTTAGTGAGACCCTGTTGCAAGATAAAGAATAAAAAAATAGGGCTGGGGGTGTATCTCAGAGGTAGAATGCCCCTGGGTTCAATCCCCAGTACCAGAAAGAAGAAGGAGGAGGAGGAGGAGGAGGAGTAGTAGTAGGAGGAGAAGACGACGACTACTACTGAATATGTGGCTTGGTGATAGAATATCTCTGGGTTCAGTTCCTAATACCGGGGGCGGGGCGAGGGGTTGTGTCGCAGGAAAAGAGATGACTCAGAAAAAGATCCTGAGGAGTTCCTGGGGGATGGGGACCAGCAGGGTCCTTGGTATATGTGATGGAAAAGGCTTTCAGCTTGCACCAGTCAGTGGCATAGACAGAGGTTTATTTAGAAAAGCAAGAAATACACATTTGAGGGAGAAAGTGGGTCATCTCGAGAGTGGGAGATGTGTTTTGGAGGTCCCCGGATCCTCTTTTAAAGGATACTGGTGAGAGGTGAGTATGGGAAGGGATGTAAGGATGACACCAGACCAGCCATCTCAAGATGGTTTATGGAGGTCTGGTCATTTTTAGGACCCTTACTTACATTATCCAACCAATAGAAAGTGCTGTAAAGTCCTCTTAATTACAGATTTTTCAAGATATGGTATCTCTCTTTGCTTAAACTATTTAGTTAAGGGTTAATTAACAGTGCAAGAGGTAATTATCATGAGTGAATTTTTGGTTAACTATAAGATTTACAGATTTCCCAGGCATTTGCAAGTGACCGGCCTGGAAGAGTAGGGAGTGACAGACCTGGACAAGTATGTGGAACTTCTGAATTAAAATATTTCCTGAGACAGGCTGAGATAGGAGGATCCAGGTTTGCAGCCAGCCTCAGCTACTTAGTGAGGCACTCCGCAACTTAGTGAGACCCTATTTCAAAATAAAGAATAAAAATTAGGGCTGGGGATGCAGCTTGGAGGTAGAATGCCCATGGGTTCCATCCCCAGTACCACAAAAAAATAAATAAATAAAATATTTCCTGAGACATGGCAGTAGTGCCTACATGTAATCCCAGTACTTGGGAGAATGAGACAGGAGGACCGCAGGTTTGTGGCTAGCCTGGCTTGAAGAACCACTCAACATCTCTATTTCCATGCTTCCAGGACTGCCTGCAGGGCAAAAATGCTTATAAAGATGTGTCCAAGCTAGGCATGGTGGCACACCTGTAATCCCAGTACTTGGAAGGCTGAGACAGGAAGTTCACAGGTTCCAGGACAGCCTCACCAACCTAGTGGAACTCCTGGCAACTTAAGGAGACTGTTTCAAAACAAACAAAGGGCTAGGGGTGTATCCTGGAGGTAGAATCTCTCTCTCATACACACACACATACACACACACACACACACACACACACAAACACACACAACCTAGGGATGTAGTTTGGAGATAAAATGCCTTTGGATTCAATCTCCAGAACAAAAAGGAAGGAAGGAGGGAAGGGACAGAAGGAAGGAAGGAAAGAAAGAAGGAAGGAAGGAAGGAATTGTGCAGGATCCTAGCCCCTAGCCCCTTGAAAGGGGCTCCCTCTGCCTGATGAATTTTGGAAGCCACTGCCCTGGACAACCTGGGAAAGGTCAAGGGACACCAGGTGTCCCCCATGAGCTGGCTTATAGAGAGGGACAAGGACACTGCCTATAGCCCGGGTGGCCCAGCTCCTGGACTCTCCATAGGGCAGGCTCCAGTCCAAAGCACCTGAAACTGGAGACTCCAAGGTACCTGGTTCAAGCTAGGAGTAAGAGTGCTCTTTGAAGACCCTTTAAAAAGGTGAAGAAAGCCGGGCGTGGTGGCGCATACTTATAATTCCAGTACTTGGGAGACTGAGACAGGAGGATCTGGGTTCGTGGCCAGCCTCAGATACATAGTGAGGCCTTCCACAACTTAGTGAGACCCTGTTTCAAAATAAAGAATAAAATAGGGCTGGCAGGGGGGGATGTGTAGCTCAGAGGTAGAATGCCCCTAAATTCAATCCTTAGTACCAGGAAAAAAAAAAAAAAAGGGAGGAAGAACTTCAACAAAGGTGACACCTTCAATCCCAAGGCCTGGACAGCCCCCTGCCAGGGGCCAGGAGGCAGTTTATAGATCTCCTTCCTTCTCATGCAAAGCACTAATCCCTCTTGAAAAACATGTTCTGAGAAATGAGGCCAGCCTTGTTTTTTCTTTCCTGAGCTACAGCTTCATCTTTTCCCTCTTGGCAGACTTGGCAGAGCCCACATTGCCAAAACGAATAATCCTGTTATTGTTCCCATAGACGCATGGGAGGGTCTGATCAGGTTTCTTTCCCTGTGGGACACTGAACCGCCACCCTCCGCCCCCGCCAGTCCCCCACCCCAGAAGCAAAAGGTTTCTCCTAGATCCAAGAGCTGGCTCTGGGGTGAAAAATCTCTCTAACCCCAAATTCGAGCAAAGCCCCTCCCTGAGAAATGCACTGAAGGCCACTTGGGAAAGAATATGAAAATAATTTTGAAAACCAAAACCAGTGAAGAGTGACAAGGAGTTGTTTTGTTGTTGTTGTGTGTGTGTGTGTGTGTGTGTGTGTGTGTGTGTGTGTGTGTGTATGATGCTGGGGATTGAACCCAGAGGCGTTCTATCTCCAAGCTACACCCCCAGCCCTTTTTACTTTATATTTTGAAATAGAGTCTTGCTAAATTGCTGAGGAGGCTGGCCTCAAACCTGTGATCTTCCTGTTTCAGCCTCCCAAGTACTGGGATTATAGGTATGTGCCACCATGCACAGCTTCTTTGCCTTTTGGTAGAGAGCTGGCCCCCTGCCTAGCTGGTCCCAACCAAGCTTTTGCTAAGAGGGTTCACATGCAGCCTGCCGAGATAGAATGCTGTTCTCTCTGCCCCTCATCTTGGGACAATTAGTATTCCCTTCCCTCATCCCCGGAATTCATCTTTGGAAGTCTGCAAATATAGCCAGGCGTGGTTGCACACACTTGTGATTCCAGTGTGTACCATGAGGCTGAGAAAGGAGGATCACAGGTTTGCAGCCAGCCTCAACAACTTAGTGAGGTCCTCCACAACTTAGTGAGACCCTGTTCCAAACTAAAAAAAAAAAATTTTTTAAAAAGTAGGGCTTGGGGTATAGCTCAGGGGTAGAATGACCCTGGGTTTAATCCCCAGTATCCCCACCCCTACACACACACACACACACACACACACACACACACACACACACGCACACACACAAAAGAAGTCAGAGAACATAAAGCCATCTTGGGAGAGATTTTCTTCTTCATTTAGCTCATTTAATCCTCCAACCAACTTTGAGAAGTGGGTAGGATCATTCCATTTTGCAGATGGGGAACTGAGGCCCATAGAGGGGAATAACTTAGGGTCAGATATTTCTATGAAGCTGAAAGTTCTTAAGCTCCAAGATCCTCATTTGCTGAAAACAGTAATATGCAGTCAGCTTTCCTTATCTGCAGATTCAACCAACTGCAGGGTGAAAACATTCAGAAAAAGAAATTGCGTTTGCTCTGAACACGTACAGATATTTTCTCTTGTCATTTATGATTCCCTAAACAATGGTTTATGTAGTATTTACATTGTGTTAGATATTATAAGTAATCTAGAGACAATTTAAAGTATATGGGAGGATGTGCATAGTTTATATACAAATACTATACCGTTTTATATAAGGGACTTGAGCATCCTTGGATTTTTGTATCCACAGGGGATCCTGGAACTAATCCTTTAGGGACAACTATAGGTAACTATTACAATTAAAAACATGATGAGTAGCTTTAACTTTTCTGTCATTATAAGCCATCTACCTGTGACTTTATTTGTAATCTCATATTCTCTTTCTTAGTGTGTGTGTGTGTGTGTGTGTGTGTGTGTGTGTGTGTGTGAATGTGTGTTTTACTGGAGATTGAACCCTTGAACCCAGGAGCATTTTACACCTCTGAACTACATCCCAGCCTTTTAAAAAATTAATTACTTCATAGTTAGTTAATTAGTTAATTTGTTTGATGTACTGGAGATTAAACTCCTGGGCATTCTACCTCTGAACTACACCTCCAGACCTATTTTTATTTTTTATTTTGAAACGGAGTCTTACTAAGTTGCCTAGGCTGGCAGCAAACCTGTGATCCTCCTGGCTCAGCCTCTCAAGTACTGAGAGTACAGGTAGTATGAGCCACCACGCCTGTCTTATATTCTTCTTCTTGAAGGGGCCCCCAATATGCATGGGGCCTCACAAAGTCTGCCCTGGTCCTTCTGGGGTCCCTTGAGGATTAAGAGACCCTCTGCTTCCTCCTCTCCTTCCTTCTGCCCAGCTCAACCACCATCCTGGCTGGTCGTTCCTACTGTCCTAGAGGTAATGGATCCATATAGTCCACCTGCTTTGTTTATCTTTGCTAATCTGCCCAGGTGGGCAATAGATTAAGGGGAAGTGGAAACACAGATAGTCCTACTTCGTATCATACTTTAAAAGTAAGCCTGTAGCCAGGCATAGTGGCACATGCTTGTAATCCCAGTACCTGGGAGACTGAGATAGGAGGATCTCAGGTTTACAGCCAGCCTCAGCTACTTAGTGAGACCCTGTTTCAAAATAAAGAATTAAAAAATAGGGCTGAGGTGCAGCTCGGAGGTAGAATGCCCCTGGGTTCGATCCCCAGTACCACACACACACACAAAGTAAGCCTGTAATCTCTGTTAAGGAGGATTAGACGCTCAAGTTATAAAAGATAAACATTACACGGATGTAGTTCAGCTCATTCAAAAGGAAACTTACACCGACCAGAGATTTCATAGATGGATAGGCCACCTGAAAAGGCAATGAACTCCCTGTCGCCGAGGTATGTGCAAACAAAGTAGAAGCCATTAGCTGCTCAGGAGAAAATCCCAAATTGGAGGCGGAGGGTGTTTAGGCAGACCTAAGAAAGAGACCAGACTGGCAAGTAGGTGAGATGGTCTCAAGATTGGGGTTTGGGCAGAAAGGGGCTTAGAAACCGGGGATGACTCTGGGGAACATCACATCAGCCCAGCAACCCCACATTTGGTCATCACTGGAGGTGCTTTCTGGATTCCACACCAGCCCTCCTTCACAGTGAGGCTTCCAGGTGCCCTCGTTTGTGTTCCTCTGCTCAGAGGTGTAGGGGGAGCATGGAAGCCCCAGGTCAGTCCCAGGTCAGCCCCTGATCTGCTGGATGCAGGGCAAAATAGCTCCAGAGGCCTTGGTTTCTTCAGCTGGGAACAGATGGAACCCGGCAAGATTAATACTGAGCCAGACATAGTGGTGCACGCCTGTAATCCCAGTACTTGGGAGGTTGAGACAGGAGGATTGCAGGTTTGAGGCCAGCCTCAGCAACTTAGTGAGACCCTGTTTCTAACCAAATAAATAAATAAATAAATAAATAAATAAATAAATAAATAAATAAATAGAGCTGGAGGTGTAGCTCAGAGGTAGAATGCCTCTGGGTCCAATCCCCCAGTACAAAAAAAAAAAAAAAAAATTCTTGGCTCATTAACTGATCACAGATGATAGAGTGTGGCATTGGGAGGTACCCAAGAGTTCAGTCCTCTAGAATCTGTCAGCTGGTCTTCACACCACAGTAGAACGCCTCAGTTTCCTCATGTATAACAGGAAAATTGTAGCCCTAACTTTGGGGATTGTGCGAGGTTTTGTTTTTTGGTACTGGAGATTGAACCCAGCGGCGTTCTACCTCCAAGCTATACCCTTAGCCCTATTTTTTTTTTTTTTTTAATTTTTATTTTGGAACAGGGTCTCACTAAACTGCAGAGGGCCTCACTAAGCTGCTGAGGTTGGCCACAAACCTGTGAACCTTGTGTCTCAGCCTCCCAAGTACTGGAATTATAAACGTGCATCACCATGCCCAGATTAACTTTTTTTTATTTTCAACAGGGTCTTGCTAAATTGCTAAGGCTGGCCTCAAACCTGAGAATTTCTGCCTCAGCCTCCCAACTACTGGGATTGCAGGAGTGCACCACCATGCCTGACTTGTACAAGGTTTTAATTCTATGGGTGGTTCTCCATGGTCAAGACTATCCATGTAGCTGGGCGTGGTGGCGCACGCTTGTAATCCCAGCATTTGCAAGGCTGAGACTGGAGGATCTGGGTTTGCAGCCAGCCTCAGCTGCTTAGTGAGGCTCTCTGCAACTTAGTGAGACCCTGTTTCAAAATAAAGAATAAAAAATAGGACTGGGGGTGTAGCTCGGAGGTAGAATGCCCCTGGGTTCCATCTCTAGTACCGCAAAAAAAAAAAAAAAAAAAAAAAAAGACTATCCATGTTACTTGGAGGGTTTGTGACCACACAGCTGCCAGGGCCCCACCCCCAGGATTTTGGAGTTGGCAGACTTATGAAGGGACTTGAGATTTAGCATTTCTAACAATTCCCTGGCTCCTGGCTCGGGGACCACATTTTGAGACCAGTAGATATTTGAATGTGAGTCTGCCCCTGGAGGCCAACTTCCAACTCTGCTAGATGACTATTCAGAGGCACAGCAGCAGCTGCTCAGTGCCATCACCATCAGAACTGTTGTGGGAGCCAAGCAGGCTTCTCCTCAGAAGCCCTTTCATCACAGTGCTGGTTTCCATGGCAACAGCTGGAAGCAGCCAGGAGATTTGGGGAACAGAATTATAGGTGTGTGTGTGTGTGAGGGCAAAGGTTCTGGCCTAGCTGCACATGGATGAAAATGTGAAGGGGCGGGGTGGAGGTATGGCTTTCAAAGTCTCCCCTTACTGAAGACACACTCTCATTTCCTCTGTAGCTTGCCCAGGCTCCTGCATGCAAACCAGGGAAGGGTTTAAACTCTGATTGCACAAGAGGGAGGAACAAAGGGAAGGGGGTGGGGTGGGCAGACCGGAGGAGTAGGAAAGAGGAGAGAAGGGACCGGGCGCCTTGAGAATCACCAGGCATCACCAAGGCAGAGGCCATTTCATTACATTAACCACCTGAATCCTCCCCAAACCACCCAGTTGGTGTTCCAAGGACTCCCAGGATCCCCAGGGTCACACAATTGGCTTGGCCTTGGCCACCTGCAGATCAGAAACCCGATCAACTGTGGCTAAAGGACTTGTTTGTTCTTTCATCTCAGGGCTGCCTCTTGGAAATTGTTGAACTTTGGGCAGGGTTACCAGGAACTAGGCATGAAGGGGTAGCAGGGAGGCAGGAACGAAGATCTGGGGAAGTTATTTCAACACTGTAGGGAGTCACATTGCTCATCATCTGGGCTTTGTACTTTGTGACCTCCCCTTGCTTTCTATCTGCTCTCAGACTTTGATCCATCTGACATCCACCTCAACCCCCAGCTCTGACCTCAGGCAGCCCTGCTCAAACGTGTGTCTGTGTGTGTGTGCACGTGTGTGCTCATGTGTTCTATCCCCTGGGGATAGAACTCAGGGCATTCTATCTCTGAGTTATACTATAGAGCTATACAGTCCTATTTTATTTTTTATTTTGAAGCAAGGTCTGGCTCTGTAGAGTCTCATTAAGTTGCTGAGGCTGGCCTTGAATCTGCAATCTCCTGTCTCAGCCTTCCAAGTACTGGGATTATAGGCATATGCCACTATGCCTGGCCGCAGTGCTCGAATTTGAGTGTGGATAAGAGTGAAATTTGTTTGTTTGTTTATTTACTGGAACTGGAGATTGAACCCAGGGGCATTCTACCTTTGAGCTACACCCCCAGCCTTATTTTTTATTTTGAAACAAGGTCTCACTAAATTACAGAGGACCTCACTAAGTAGCTGAACCTGCGATCCTCCTGTCTCAGCCTCCCAAGCAATGGGATTACAAGCATGTGCCACCACGCCTGGCCCAACTGAAGTTTATTTAAAGTTTTCATTTCTGCCTTGGCCCCAGAGGTTTTGATCTACTGGCCGGGCTAGGGATGCTTCCTGATGATTTGGATGCAGATGCAGGTAGCCTGCTGATGGCCCTTTGAGGCACCTAGGGCCACTGCTTTCCTCCTGTGCTTTCTCTGGAAGCCCCAGGTTTCAGTCCCTCTGCTGCCTCTGCCCTGCCCTTCTCTCAGTTCTTCCTGGGAACTCCAGCAACTTATCTGGTCTACACAATCCTGTCAACAGACAGCACATCCACAGCCAGCCACCTCACCTGACAGCCAGCAGGACCATACTCTTAAGTATGGCAGCCTGGCTGCCAGGGTCTTTGTTCTATCTTTGGGACCCTTTGCAAAAGGGGTTGGAGCAGAGAAACACCCTATTTGTGCAGAAAGAACAGATTGTGGGTACACCAGCCAGATGGGGCTGCTCCACTTTTCTGACTCAGTTTCTTCATTTGTAAAATGGAGGTGAGACCAAGTGCTCATCAAAATGTTTCAGAAAGGTCAGGGTCCTCCTAGGTACAAGGTCAAGCATGAAGCTGGGCCAGGGGATAGAGGGGGTGGGTGTCAGAATCCTTCCTCTGCCTTTTTTTTTTTTTTTTTTTTTTGGTGCTAAGGATTGAATATAGGGGTATTCTGAGCTATACCCCAGCCCTATTGTTTTTGGTTTGTTTTTTTTTTTCAACAAGTTTTCAATAAATTGCAGAGGGCCTTACTAAGTTGCTGAGGCTGTCTCAACCTTCCAAGTACTGGGATTACAAGCATGCACCACCACACACAGCTCAGCTCCCCTCTGCTTTTTCACAGTAAGGCTCACAAGAGTAGTTGCCTTTAATCCTCTGGTTATCATCATAAGTCTCAGAACTGCAGTGACAACCCTTCCCCTTCCCTTTTTGTTGATAAGAAAACCGATTTCTCAGCCGGGCGTGGTGGCACACACTTATAATCCCAGCATTTGGGAGGCTGAAACTGGAGGATCTGGGTTTGCGGCCAGCCTCAGCTACCTAGTGAGGTACTCCGCAACTTAGTGAGACCCTGTTTCAAAATAAAGAATGAAAAATAGGGCTGGGGGTATAGCTCAGAGGTAGAATGCCCCTGAGTTCAATCCTCAGGACCACAAAAAAAAAAAAAAAAGAAAAGAAAAGAAAACCGATTTCTCATCCAGGTTGGGGAATCAAGAGGACTGGCCAAGGCCAGGCATTGGGTTAGCAGACTAAGTGGAGTTTGGCCCCTGATCTTCATATAGAGGTTCTTTGCCTCTGAACTTTGGTAACTGTCTTATCCTGTCCCTGGAGGGTCATCCCAGGTCTATGGTTTCAGGGACTCTGCAAATGCATTTGCCTGGCACTCTAACGGAAACCTCTCAAGGGAAATGGCCAGGACAATGCTTCATTCAGTGGTGTGGAGTGACAATGGGTCAGAACTGGTGTGAGTGACATTTGTAGTTTTCATGAAGTCATCACACCCTTCTGCCATCTGTTGGGGATGTCAGCCCAACCTCTCCAAATGCCATGCTAATCTGGGGTCCTCTTTCAATTAGAATTGATAGCAATTCCTTGCCTATCATGTGTGGGAGTGAGTTTCTGCTTACAGCAGAGTTGTGTAGAAGGCCCGACTTCCTTCCTTCCTCCCCTCCCCACCCTTCCTTCTTATAGTACTAGGGATTGAACTGAGGGGCATTCTACCTCGGAGCTACATTCTCAGACCTATTTTACTTTTTATTTTTGAAACAGGGTCTCACTAAGTTGTGGAGGGCCTCACTAAGTTGTTAAGGCTGGCTCCAAACCTGTGATCCTCCGGTCTCAGCCTTCCAAGTACTGGGATTACAAGCATGCGCCACCATGCCTGGCTGACCTTGGAGGTTTCTTAAGCCTGTGTGTCCATGGAGGAGAGGAGACCTGAGTCTGAAGGGAACAGGGAACAGTCAGGTGACTAGAACAGGGGTCCTGAGGCTCGCTGGAATGGGGCTGCCTGGACGGGAACATGGGGAGCTGCACTGGTGTGGGAAACAGTACTGCTCCAACATGAGCACTGAGCTGACCTTGGCCAGGGGCTGAGGTGGGTGCCCCAGGGAGCCAGACCCCAGGCCCAGCCACTGAGAAAGGCAGGCTTCCCAAGGACAGAGTCAAGTAGGAAGAAGTAGACATGCTTAGAGAGCCCACTGATGATAATCAGGCTAGGTCACAGTGCACACACATACTTAGATGGGAACACTGGGACAAATCCCTTCACCTGTTTGAGCCTTTGTGTACTCATCTGTCAAATGGGATGCTCCTATATACCTTGGAGAGATTTGCAGTAACATGTGTCGCCTGTTTAGCACAGTGCTTGGGATCTAGTTGATGTTTAATAAATGGCAGTGTGCCTTCCTTCCCAGAAGCAGGAGCATATCCCAAGAACTAAGTAAAAGGAAAGGCTTCATGGGATCCTGGTGATTAAAAGGTACTGATATTGTTGAGCACGGTGGTGCATGCCTGTTATCCCAGTACCATTAAAAAAAAAAAAAAAAGTACTGATACAGGGTAAGCTGGCTTGGTGGGATACTATTTGTTTAAAGATTCCCTTGGGCTGAGGACATAGCTCAGTGAAATACATCTGGATTCAGTTCCCAGCACCATTAAAAAAAAAAAAAAGTACTGATACAGGGTAAGCTGGCTTGGTGGGATACTATTTGTTTAAAGATTCCCTTGGGCTAAGGACATAGCTCAGTGATAGAAAATTTGCTTATCATGTGTAAAACTCTGGGTTCTATCCTAGCACCATGCAAAAAAAAAAAAAAAAAAAAAAAAAAAAAGCTTCAAAGCTTCTTCCAGCTTTTGCCACCCAGTCCCTGCCTCTGTTTAGGCACTACAAGTTTTCAGGTTATTCACATTTAGGAGAGCCAGGGTGAGGTGGGACATGGGACTGCACTGCCAACAGCAGAGAAAGGCCTATCATCCTGGTGGCCTTGCATTGCCCTTCCGAGAAACACAGCTTCCAGAGCCGTTCCACAAGCAGTAACATGTGTCCTACATGGGGATAATCCTCTTCCTCCATGGTGCTCAGTGGAGGCAGACCAAAGAACATGCAAACACACAGGGCCCTAGACAAGCTATGAGGTTCTAATGGTCACTGTCCAATCCCCTAGATAGACTTTCACCCAGGCCTAGACTTTGTAACTCCAGACCATCCTGCCTATTTCTTTTTACTGAAGTCCAAGTTCCTTAGCTTCAGCCGATCTTTCCCAAATGTTCTGTGGCTTTATCTAGCATGTTGCTTGCATTTGTTGGGACTTTGGGTGAGGAGGCAGAGAAAGAGGTAGTTAACACAGACCTACACTGTTGGAGTTCTGATACACTGGAAACATGATATAATGGAGGAAAGTACTCTGGACTTTAGAGGGCTGGACAGTCCTGTGGGAACCATTACTTCTAGCCCAGGGATCTGAGTGACAGGGTACGTACACATGAACATAGATAAGAACCACATTTCCGATGGTTCAGGGGTAAAAAATGCACGGCACTTACAAGATTTGTCCAGCTTTGCTGCAATGTAGAGTTTATGGAGGAAAGTTATGAAGATCAAGCCAGAAGGACAGATTAGGACCAGATTTCAAATGCCCTTAGCTGAGCATGATGGCACACACCTATAATCCCAGTACTAGGGAGGCTGAGATAGGAAGATCTCAGGTTCGAAGCTATCCTCCGAAAGTTTTCAAGACCCTCAGTAACTTAGCAAGACAAAAAGGCCTGAGGGTGTAGCTTAGAAGTAGAATGCCCCTGGATTCAATCCCCAGTACTCCCCTCCAAAAAAAAAAAATGCCCTTGCATTCCAGGTCTGGTATCCATTCATTCCACAAACTTTGTGTACCAGCTAGGAGAACTGAAACAGGAACTCAGCCTTCCTCCTTAACAGCCAGTCTGGACAGGAGCAGAGTTGTCCAATTGTCCAAGAGCCCCAGAGAAGGTCTCTGGAAGAAGCTTGATGGCACCAGATCCATGGAGAAGTCAAGGATCGCTCTGTGTGTGTGTGTGTGTGTGTGTGTGTGTGTGTGTGTTACTAGGGATTGAACCCAGAGGCGCTACACCTCTCAGCTACATCTCCAGCCCTATTTTATTTTATTTTTTATTTTGAAACAGAGTCTTGCTAAGATGCTGAGAGCCTTGCTAAGTTGCTAAGGCTGGTTTCGAACCTACAATCCTCTTGTTTCAGCCTTCCAAGTACTGGGATTATAGGCATGTGCCACCACGCCTGGTGGAGGATCCATTTCTTTTAAATAGTCCCAGAAACAAGAAACAGTGAGCCTCCAGAAAGGAGAGTTCCACAGGAAGAACTCTATAATTTGGGGGATGGTTGGCTCTGCTATATACATTGGGTAGAGTGAAAACAATGTCAACATTGCTGTTGACATGACTTTTAGGCCCTAGCTACAGACTAGGTAAAGAAAACATTTTTTTGTTGTTGTTTGGTACTGAGGATTGAACCCAGAGGAATTTTACTTCCAAGCTATACCTCAATTTTATTTCTTATTTGGAAATAGGGTCTCACTAGTTTACTGAGAGCCTTGTGAAGTTGCTGAGGCTGGCTTTGAACCTGCAGTCCTCCAGTCTCAGCCTCCCAACTACAGGGATTATAAGTGTGCACCATGCACCACCACACCCATCTAAGAATATGTATTTATAACATGAATGTTATCAAGCTCAATAATGAAAATGTAGGGGTTCAGAGGGCTGAATTTGGGGGCAGAGGTGAGGGCAGGGCCAAGAGAAGGGCAAAGTCAGGGCACTGTGTTGCATAAGAGATACTACGTACAGTATATGGATCAAAAACTAAAGGTCTAGCCAGGCGTGGTGGCACGCACTTGCAATCCCAGCATTTGGGAGGCTGAGACCAGAGGATCCGGGTTCTCGGCCAGGCTCAGCTACCTAGTGAGGCACTCTGCAACTTGGTGAGACCCTGTTTCAAAATAAATAAAAAATAGGGCTGGGGGTATAGCTCGGAGGTAGAATGCCCCTGAGTTCAATCCCTAGTACCACAAAAACAAAACAAAAAACTAAGGTCTAAGGCTGCTGCTTAAATTATCAGAATGACTGACACAGTAGAGCACAGTGGCACTCACCTATAAACCCAGCTACTTGGGAGGCTGAGGCAAGAGGATTGCAAGTTTGAGGCCAGCCTGGAAAATTTGGTGAGATCCTGTCTCAAAATGAAAAAATTAAAGGGCTGGGGAAGCTGGGCATGGTACCCATAATCGGTACCACCTATAATCCCAGTACTTTCGAGGCTGAGACAGGAGGATTGCAGGTTTGAGATCAGCCTTTTCAGCTAAGTCAGCCTTAGCAGGAAACTCAAATACTTAGTAAGACACTGCTTTAAAATAAAAAATAAAATAGGGCTGGGGTTGTAGTTTGGAGGTCGAATGCCCTTGGGCTCAATCCCTAGTACCAAAGGGGAGGGAGGGGGATGTCTGGGTGTATGTGTAACTCAGGGGTAGAGGGTCCCTGAGTTCAACCCCTAGTACCATTAAAAAAAAAAAAAGTGGATGTGGTGGTACACACCTGTAATCCCAGTGCGTGGGAGGCTAAAACAGGAGAATTGCAGGTTCAAGGACAGCCTGAGCAAATACTGAGACTCTCATCAACCTAGTGAGACCTTGTTTCAAAATAAAAATAAAATAGGGCTAGGGGTATAGCTCAGAGGTAGAATGCCCTGGGTTCAATCCTTAGTACAAAAAAAAAAAAAAAAAAAAAAAAAAAAAAAAAAAAAAAAAAAAAAAAAAAAAAAAAAAGAGAGAGAGGAGGAAGAAACAGGGCAGTAACACAACAGTAAACCAGAAACTAGAAGCTGGGCGTGGTGGCGCATGCTTGTAATCCCAGCATTTGGGAGGCTGAGACTGGAGGATCCGGGTTCGTGGCCAGCCTCAGCTACCTAGTGAGGCACTCTGCAACTTAGTGAGACCCTGTTTCAAAATAAAGAATAAAAAATAGGGCTGGGGGTATAGCTCGAAGGTAGAACGCCCCTGAGTTCAATCCCC
>PVLC010035113.1:0-16500 GCA_004027655.1 Graphiurus murinus | reverse complement strand
ATTTTTTATTCTTTATTTTGAAACCGAGTCTCACTAAGTTGCGGAGTGCCTCACTAGGTAGCTGAGGCTGGCCGCGAACCCGGATCCTCCGGTCTCAGCCTCCCGAATGCTGGGATTACAAGCGTGCGCCACCACGCCCGGCTTTTATTCTTTATTTTGAAACCGAGTCTCACTAAGTTGCGGAGTGCCTCACTAGGTAGCTGAGGCTGGCCGCGAACCCGGATCCTCCGGTCTCAGCCTCCCGAATGCTGGGATTACAAGCGTGCGCCACCACACCCGGCTCCTTTGACTGACTTTTAATAGTTCAATTTTAAGTTTATCTTACTGGTAAAGACTCTGTGTCATGTTAGATTGTATGACTGTAGGTTGTACCTACAATCTTTCCCGTCTCTATCCTCAGTAAAATTTTTTTTTTTTTTGGTACTGGGGATTGAACCCAGAGTATTTCTACCTCCAAGCTACACCCCCAGCCTGATTTTCTTTCTTTTTTTTTTTTTTTTGTGGTACTGGGGATTGAATTCAGGGTCATTCTACCATGAGCTATACCCTCAGCCCTATTTTTTATTCTTTATTTTGAAACAGGGTCTCACTAAGTTGCGGAGTGCCTCACTAGGTAGCTGAGGCTGGCTGCGAACCTGGATCCTCTGGTCTCAGCCTCCCAAATGCTGGGATTACAAGTGTGCGCCACCACGCCCGGCTTCAGCTTTATTTCTTATTTGGAAACAGGATTTCACTAGGTTTTGGGAAGTCTTGCTAAGATGCTGAGGCTTGGTTCGAATCCGTGATCCTCCTGTCTCAGCCTCCCAAGTACTGGGATTACAAGCGTGTGCCACCATGCTCGCTACCACCAACCTTTATTTTATTTATTTATTTTTTGTGTGGTACTGGGGATTGAACCCAGGGCCATTCTTCTCTGAGCTAAACCCCCAGCTGTATTTTATTTTTTTGTGGTACTAGGGATTGAACCCAGGGGCATTTTACCTCCGAGCTACACCCTCAGCCCTATTTTTTATTCTTTAATTTGAGACAGGGTCTCACTAAGTTGCAGAGGGCTTCACCGAGTAGCTGAAGCTGGCTGCAAACCTGCGATCTTCCTGTCTCAACCTCTCAAGTGCTGGGATTACAAGCATGTGCCACCACATCTGGCTGTATTTTATTTTTTATTTGGAAAGAGTCTCACTAAGCTGACTTTGAACCTGTGATCCTCCTGTGTTGGCCTCCTAAGTACTTGGATTACAGGCATGTGTCACTAGGCCAGCTTTCAGGTGTAGTTTTTTTTTTTTGTAGTACTAGGTATTGAACCCAGGGACATTTTACCTCTGAGCTACATTTCCAGCCCCATTTTATTTTTTAAAATTATTTATTTATTTTTGCAGTACTGGGAATAGAACTCAGGGGCGTTCTACCTCCGAGCTATACCCCCAGCCCTATTTTTTTTTTATTCTTTATTTTGAAACCGAGTCTCACTAAGTTGCGGAGTGCCTCTCTAGGTAGCTGAGGCTGGCCGCGAACCCGGATCCTCCGGTCTCAGCCTCTCGAATGCTGGGATTACAAGCGTGCGCCACCACGCCCGGCTTCCGGCTCTATTTTTTTAAATTTTGAAACAGGGTCTTACTAAGTTTTTACTGAGGCTGACCTTGAACCTATGATGCTTCTGTCTCCTGTTGGAGCCTCCCACCTACTGGGATAACATGCTTGTACCACTACACCTAGTTCAGGTGAAGTTTTTTTTTTTTTTTTTTTTGGTGGTACTGGGAATTGAACCCAGGGAATTCTACCCCTAAGCTACAACCCTGTCCTATTTTACTTTTTATTTTGAAGTAGGGTCTTACTAAGTTGCAAAAGGCTTCACTAAGTTGCTGAGCCTGGCTGTGAACCTGCAATCCTCCTGTCTCAGCCTCCCAAGTACTAGTATTACAAGCATGTACCACCATGCCCAGCTCAGGTGTAATTTTGAGGAGGCCAAGAGCAGTTACAGGGCAGACAGACATTGACCAACTTGTTTCTTCTTTCCTGTCAATGTTAGAAGTGTATTTCTAACTCTGGTTTGGTCCATGACCCAAGCATTAATCAATTGTGTAGTTTTCCCTTGTTATCTAGTTTGATCCTCACAACATCTCTAGGAAATAGCTGGAGCAAATGAAGATTACCTGTTTTGTAATTGAGCCCTGAGTCCCTGGAATGTTTGGTTGCCTTCCCTGGCTGCAGGGCTTGGGATGTGCAGTGGAGTAACCTGTCAGATGTCCTTGCCTGATCCTGGGTACATGCGTCTGTGCTGCTGCCACAGTTCCCCATTGTGATGACTGTTGTTGTATTTCTTCCTGGATTAGAGTGAAGGAACATCCTGTTGGGATCACAGTGTTAGGGGGCAGAACTGAAAGGGCTCAGTGCTAAGGGGCTGGAGAAGGGTGGCTTGCTCTGTGCTGGCTTGAATCTGTAAAATGGTTTTTCTGTAGATTTTGGTATCCTTTCTCTGTAGAAGGGGTTTATGAATTCAGTTTTTTTTTTGTGTGTGTGTGTGGTACTGGGGATTGAATTTAGGGGCGTTCTACCTTCAAACTATACCTCCAGCCCTGTTTTTTATTCTTTATTTTGAAACCGGGTCTCACTAAGTTGTGGTGGGCCTCACTAGATAGCTGAGGCTGGCTGTGAACCCAGATCCTCCGGTCTCAGCCTCCCAAATGCTGGGATTACAAGCGTGTGCCACCACGCCCAGCTCTGAATCCAGTTTTTAGTGCCATGGTTCTCCAGAAACCCCTTTGTTCTCATGATATCTTTTGTAGAAGAATGAACTAAACTAGTCTGATCAGAAAGGTTTCATTTCAAGGGTTTATAGGGTATTTGTTCCTACTATGTGCCGGGCCCTATGCCAGGTGTAGGTGAACAGAAGTAAAGTCAACACAGGCTAGCCTTGTCCTCAGGGAGCCTGTGGCCTACTTGGAAAAGAATAGACTGAAAGTTTTGTGTGTGTGTGTGTTACTGAGGATTGAACCCAGGGGCATTCTACCTCTGAGATACACCCCCTAGCCCTTTTTAAAAATTTTTTTTTTTTTTTTGCGGTACTGGGGATTGAACTCAGGGGCGTTCTACCTCCGAGCTATACCCCCAGTCCTATTTTTTTTTTTTTTTTTTTCGGTACTGGGGATTGAACTCAGGGGCATTCTACCTCTGAGCTATACCCCCAGCCCTATTTTTTATTCTTTATTTTGAAACCGGGTCTCGCTAAGTTGCCGAGTGCCTCACTAGGTAGCTGAGGCTGGCCTTGAACCCGGATCCTCTGGTCTCAGCCTCCTGAATGCTGGGATTACAAGCGTGTGCCACCACGCCCAGCTCCTGCAGTCCTCCTGTTTCAACCTCCCAAGTACAGGGATTACAGGTATGCACCACCACGCCCAGCTCTGAAACTTTTTTTTTAAGAAAAGGTAGAACCTGGGCATGGTTGTGAGGAATGAGTAGGAGTTTCCCAGCAGGTGTAACCTGTGAGTCTAATGAGTAACTAGTTCCATGTCAGGGTACTAGGCATTTTGGGCACTCCCTACATATGAGGGAGAGCTATGGAGGAGGAAGGCCTGTGTTTGAGCTAAGGGCTTGGCACAGACTGATGGTCTCTGGCTGCATTTTGCTGAGTCACCAGAGCTATGAACCCTGGGAGCAGGTCTGATGGGGTGAGGCCTCTGAGTCCTGCCAGCAGTACCAGGAGATAAGGGGCATTCAGGTTGATCTTTCCAGGAAGCCAAAGAGGGTCCTGAAGCTGTGGGTCCTTGGTGGGGAAATAGCTTCAGGCAGATCATGGACCCGTGGGTATCCCAGCTCCTAGTGATGACATGTGGAGGGTGTGGTTATCCCAGCTGACAGATACTTCAGTGTGACCCTCAAAATAGACTGTAACATCATCTCAGCAGCAATGGCCTCTTGACATGTGATGGGTAGCTCTACCCAAGAACAGCAAGCCTGGGCTAGAACACTGGATGGTGTGAGGAGGGGTGGGGGTGTTCTCTGCAGCTGGGGCCCTGAGCGGGGCTCTCTGGCCACCACCAGCCAGCTCTCACTTGTTCTTACAGCCGACTTCCTCTGGCCAGGCAGCAGTCAGCACCCCCATCCATTCATTCTACACACCAGGACAAGCACCTGTCATTTTGTCCCAGGCCTGCACCCCAGTACCACACACACACACGGATACACACACACAAAATTTTGTATGCTTTAGCCGAGGAGCCATGGACTTTGTCCTGAGGGCAGTAGCAGTATGTGGGGACTCTGGCTGGAGAGGAAGAGACCCTGCTAATCTGGTTTACCAGGCCCCTCTGCTTGCTTGAGAGTCTTTATTTAATGTGGGCCAGGGGCTTAAGTCCTTGGCCCGGGCACATTATTTTTATTTATTATTATTATTATTATTATTATTATTATTATTATTATTATTATTTTTGCAGTACTGGGGATTGAACTCAGGGGTATTCTACCTCCGAGCTATACCCCCAGCCCTATTTTTTATTCTTTATTTTGAAACTGAGTCTCACTAAGTTGCAGAGTGCCTCACTAGGTAGCTGAGGCTGGCCTCGAACCTGGATCTTCCGGTCTCAGCCTCCCAAATGCTGGGATTACAAGCGTGCGCCACCATGCCCAGCTTCATTTTTTTGTTTTGTTTTGTTTTTGTTTTTTTCTGGGAATTGAACCCAGAGGCATCCTACCTCCAAGTTATACCCCTATCTCTTATTTGAAAACAGAGTCTCACTAAATTGTGGAGGCCCTCTCTAAGATTCTAAGATGCGGAGCCTGGCTTAGAATCTGAGATCCTCCTGTCTCAGCCTCCCAAGTACTGGAATTACAAGCGTGCACTACCACGCCCGGCTCTGGGCACAGTTTTCTCACAGTTGTCTTTGCTCTCTGGCCTTTTTCCCGCATGGTGAAGTACAGGGTGATGCTAAAGACTGGTAGCTGAGGAGGCTTCTTAAGAGATAAAAGAAGTCTGCCTATGCTGGAGTTCTCTGGTCATTTGATTTTGTCAACTTCTATCTGAAAGACAACACTGTCCCATGTTTTATGCCCAAGCCTTTTCCTCTCATGAACCGGGATCACCCAAAGTGGTTTTCCATGAAGACTCAGAGAGCTACTCAGTTAATTAAGATTTTACTCGCTGCTTTGCTGGTCTGGAAAGCCACTGAGCCCAGCCTAGAGACAGCCTGTGGCCTCTGGCCTGTCCCCATTCCATCTCTGTGCATTATACAGTGCTATTGAGAAGTTCAGTGCTTTTTTTTTGTTTTGTTTCCTGGTACTGGGCATTGAACCCAGGGGCATTCTACCTCTGAGCTACACCCCCAGTTCTTTTTATTTTTTGTTTTCAAACAGGGTCTCACTAAGTTGCTGGGGTTGGCCTCGTACCTGCAATCCTCCTGTCTTAGCCTCCCAATTATTGGGATTATAGGTGTGTGCCACCATGGCCAATGAGGAATTTGGTGCTCTCCTAAGGACTGGCAAAGGCATTGTCTTGCCTGCTCTGATACTTAGGTGCTGTCTTTGCCCAAGGCAGTTCTTCCTGATCGCCTCCCCAGGGCCAGGGACCCCACAGGTAGATGCTGAGCTTTAGGCTGCATCCTTTCCCAAGCAACATGTTGTGCTGATTCTGGAGACGTGGACTATTTGGGCTCCGGAGCTGGTCTAGTTAGGGCACATTGGGATAGCTAGGGCACGGGGTGAGAGGACTGGAATGCACATGGTGTCTACTTGTCTGATGGGACCTCCCTGCTCACTGCCTGTTGTTCCCTGGGCTCTAAGTGTAAGCTGAGAGTGGGGAGTATGGCTGCTGCTGCTTTTTTTTTTTTTTTTTTTTTTTTTTTTGCAGTACTGGGGATGGAACCCAGGGGCATTCTATCTCCGAGCTATACCCCTAGTCCTATTTTTTTTTTCTTTATTTTGTGTCTCACTAAGTTGAAGAGGGCCTGACTAAGTAGCTGAGACTGGCCTCGAATCTGTGATCTTCCGAACCTGTGATCCTCCAGTTTCAGCCTTCCAAGTACTAGGATTACTAGCGTGGGCCACCCGCATCCGTCTGGCTGCTTCCTTATAACTGGGGCCTTCCTTGCTCAAGGATCAGCCTCTAGAGAAATTCCTAGAATTCAATTCACACCCCTGCCCTTCTTCCATTGTTTCTTCATTCTCTGGAATGTGGGTCAGCATGGAGGGGAGATTCCCTGTTAGAAGGGAAGCAAGGGCTCATCAGGCTAGAGTAGAGAGGATGAACCTGGCAGCTCTGGGTGACAGACATCAGGTGTTGTTCCTACTCTGAGGCCATCGAAAAGGATTAAAAGGTCCCAATAGCAGGTCCATACAGTCCAGGGTCAAGTTGGAAGGAAAGGTCTCATCATGGAGAGGGATGGATAACCACATTTAACTGCAAGGATGCCTCTCTAGCAATTTTGTCCCAATTCCACATAAAATGTCTTTGCAAGCTGGGCGTGGTGGCACACGCTTGTAATCCCAGTACTTGGGAGGCTGAGACAGGAGGATCGCAGGTTTACAGCTAGCCTCAGCTACTTAGTAATGCCCTCCACAACTTAGTGAGACCCTGTTTCAAAAATAAAAAATGGGGCTGGGGGTATAGCTCAGAGGGTAGAATGCCCCTGGGTTCAATCCCCAGTACTGCAAAAAAAAAAAAAAAAAAAAGTCTTTGCAGCTCCACAGTTGTTGGTGTTTTGTTTTGACCAAAATGTGAAGTCGTGGCTGTGTTGCAAGAAATGGAGTTGGCAGTGGAGCAGAATCAGTCCCTGTGTCACCAAGGGCCAGAATGAAATGCCCTAGATTGTGTAGGGTGTGGGGGAGGGGCTGAGGAAGTTCTTTGCACTCCTCTTCCACTTCTATTCCTCTCCGCCCTTGTGGTCCTAGAAATCAAATCGCTTGAGATTTTAGGAATGTTTAGGTCAGGAATGACAAATGTCAAGGCTCAAATACCCCCACCCCAGCTTCCTTGGCAAACATTACTGATTGATGACAGCGCTCATTCTTTTTGTGTGTGTGATGGTACTGAGGATTGAACCCAGGGGTTCTACCACTAAGCTGCACCACAACCCTTTTTATTTTTTGTTTTGAAAGTGTCTCACTAGGTTGCTGAGAGTCTTGCTGTGTTGCTGAGGCTGGGCTCAAACCTGTGATCCTCCAGTCTCAGTCTCCTAAGTACTGGGATAACAGGTGTGTGCCATCATACCCAGTTTAACACTCAGTCTTGCCCTGACAGAGCTCCAGAATTTTTCTCAACCCACAGCAGGCAACTATAACTTTTTGGTCACAGTTTCATCTTGGGTGAAACCTACCAGCACTGCAGTAGAGAGAGTTGGAAGATGAGAAGTAGACAAAGGAGAAGGCAGTTATGTCTAGATGGTCGAAGGGCTCAGCTTGTCTCTCTTATAGGACAGTGCCAAGGCAGAGCTTACAGGCATGCACCACTGTACCTGCTAACCTTCATTTATTTAAACCTGCATCTCAGCCGGGTGTGGTGGCGCACGCTTGTAATCCCAGCATTCGGGAGGCTGAGACCGGAGGATCCGGGTTCAAGGCCAGCCTCAGCTACCTAGTGAGGCACTCTGCAACTTAGTGAGACTCGGTTTCAAAATAAAGAATAAAAAATAGGGCTGGGGGTGTAGCTCGGAGGTAGAATGCCCCTGAGTTCAATCCCCAGTACCGCAAAAAAAAGAAAAAAAAAAAAAAAAACCTGCATCTCTCTGTCCTCCCCCCACCCCAATATATTATGTTGCCCAGGCTGGCCTCAAATTCATGGGCTCAAGTGATCCTCTTGCCTCAGCCTCCCACATAGCTGGGACTATAGGTATGTGCCTCTGTGCCCAGTTCTATACACTATGTCAGGTGTTGAAAGAGTCTGCATTTTTTTTGTGTTACTGGGAATTGAACCCTGGGGCATTCTACCTCTGAGCTACATCCCCAGCCCTATTTTTTATTCCTTATTTTGAAACCGGTTCTAAGTCGCAGAGTGCCATACTAGGTAGTTGAGGCTGGCTGGAGCCGGGTGTGGTGGTGCACGTTTATAATCCCAGCATTTGGGAGGCTGAGACCAGAGGATCCGGGTTCACAGCCTCAGCTACCTAGTGAGGCACTCCGCGACTTAGTGAGACCCAGTTTCAAAATAAAGAATAAAAAATAGGGCTGAGGGTATAGCTCGGAGGTAGAATGCTCCTGAGTTCAATCCCCAGTACCGCAAAAAAAAAAAAAAAAAAAAACCAGCCGGGTGTGGTGATACACACCTGTAATCCCAATACTTGGGAGGCTAAAACAGGAGTATCACAGGTTCAAGTCCAGCCTTGGCAACTTAGTGAGACCCTGTTTCAAAATAAATAAATATATAAAGCTGGGAGTATAGCTCAGAGGTAGAATGCTCCTGGGTTCAATCCTTAGTACCAAAATTATCCCGAGTATCAAGTCCCCAGTACCAAAATTAAGGACTGGGGTGTAGCTCAGTGGTAGGGTACTTACTTTACATAAGCAAGGCCCTGGATTCAATTCCTAGCACTGCTAAATAAATAAATAAATGTAAAAAACAAATATAACAACTATTAAATTCCTGGCAATAGCTGTTATAAAAGAGAGCTGTTATAAAATAGTGCATAACCAGGCATGGTGACACATGCCTGTAATCTCAGTATTTAGGAAGCTGTGACAGGAGGATCGAAGGTTCGAGACCAGGCTCAGCAACTTAGAGAGGCCCTGTTTCAAAATTTAAAAAAGGGTTGGAGGTATAGCTCAGAGGTAGAATGCCCCTGGGGTTCAATCTCCAGTACCAGAATAATTAAGTAAATAAATAAAGCTGGAAGCTGGGCGTGGTGGCGTACACTTGTAATCCCAGTACTTGGGAGGCTGAGACAGGAGGATTGCAGGTTCACAGCCAGCCTCAGCTACCTAGTGAGGGTCTCCAAAACTTAGTGAGACCCTGTTTCAAAATAAAGAATAAAAAATAGGGCTGGGGTATAGCTCGGAGGTAGAATGCTCCTGGGTTCAATCCCCAGCACCATAAAAAGAAAGAAAGAAAGCCGGGCGTGGTGGCGCACGCTTGTAATCCCAGCATTCGGGAGGCTGAGACCGGAGGATCCGGGTTCGCGGCCAGCCTCAGCTACCTAGTGAGGCACTCTGCAACTTAGTGAGACTCGGTTTCAAAATAAAGAATAAAAAATAGGGCTGGGGGTGTAGCTCGGAAGTAGAATGCCCCTGAGTTCAACCCCAGTACCAAAAAAAAAAAAAAAAAAAAAAAAGAAAGAAAGAGAGAGAGAGAGAGAAAGAGAGAAAGAAAGAAAGAACGAATGAACGAGAGAGAGAGAGAAAGAAAGAAAGAGAGAAAGAAAGAAAGAACGAACGAACGAACGAGCCGGGTGTGGTGGCGCACGCTTGTAATCCCAGTACTTGGGAGGCTGAGACAGGAGGATCCAGGTTCTCAGCCAGCCTCAGCTATTTAGTGAGGCACTCTGCAACTTAGTGAGACCCTGTTTCAAACTAAAGAATAAAAAATAGGGCTGGAAGTGGAGTCAGAGGTAGAATGCCCCTGGGTTCAATCCCCAGTACCACAAAACAAAACAGAAAAAAGGGCTGGGGGTGTAGCTTGGAGGTAGACTGCCCCCCTGGGTTCAATCTCCAGTACCAAAAAAAAAAAAACCCAAACTTAATAGTGGGCAGGGTTACTTAAATAAGATGCCTGGCTGAAATTAATGAAAAGCGCTAGATGAAACATTACAAACCAACAAATGCAAGACCAGTTTCTGGGTAGAAAACCTGTGACTGTAGCATTAAAGGTAATGTCTGGGTACCTAAGGGCATTTATCATCATGCACGCATACCTGTACTCCTGCCCCATAATTACTCAGGGCTAGAGAGGTAGGGGTTAGCACCTATACTCTACCAGATGTAAGGTCTGGTGGGAACCTTCTCTCATTAGCTGGGATGCCAAATAGCGGCACCTCTAGTTAAGGGCAGTGCGTTTGTTATTTGAATGTGGCCGGCTCTGGAAAGTCAAGGTATGGTATTTGCCAGGCATGGTGGCATGTAGCTGTAATCCCAGTATTTGGGAGGCCAAGACAGGTTTGAGGACAGCCTTAGCAATGTAGCTAGACTCTCAGTAATCTAGTGAGACCCTGTTTCAAAACAAAAAATAAAAGGGCTGGAGGTCTACCTCGAAGGTAGAATGCCCTTGGCCCCTGGGTTTAACCCCCAGTTGAGGAAAAAAAAAAAAGGGTTTGGTACTTGAGACTCTCTGTCAGCCCTTTAGAGAAGGAGCCAGAAACCAGGGTGTGTAAATAATGTAGGGCCACCCATGAGAGCTGTTCTGCTACTTCCTGTCTGGCAGGCTCTCTGGGTGCTTTGATGGTACTGGTGGCAGTGGCTGTATAAGGGTCTCCAGACCCATGCTTAGAGTCACCTTCTGGTTAGCACATCTTGACTCCAGGCCCCTTTGCCTTTTGGGGATTGAACCCAGGGGCATTCTACCTCCGAGCTACACCCCCAGCCCTGTTTTTTATTATCTTTTATTTTGAAACAAGATCTCACTAAGTTGTGGAGGGCCTCACTAAGTAGCTGAACCTGCGATCCTCCAGTTTCAGCCTCCCAAGTACTGGGATTCCAAGTGTGCACCACCACGCCCAGCTTTTGGCCTGTTCTCCCTCAATAGTGCTGGGACCTGGAGTGAGTGACTCCATGGTTTCCTGGCACGGAGGTCTGAGGAGTAGAGTGTGGTTACTGGAGGAGCAGTTTGCACATAGTAGCCAGTATTGTGATGGACTGTGGCTTTAAGTGGGCCCCTTAGACTATGAAATAAAATCCCCTGTGCTGAATATTAGCCCTCATTTCAGACCTAAATGTCAGTTGGTGTTTTTCCTGAATTGTCTCTTGGGGACCATTTTGAAGCCACTGTCCCAGAGTTCTCTCGGTTGTAGAGGCTGTTGACTTCTTTTATCTGGGGCAAGTTCTGATAGGAACAAGATTGCCAGCCTCCTGAGCTGTGGCTAAGGTGTTAGATGGTGAGATGAAACTATCAGGTGAGATTCTAGGAGCTCCTTGGAGGTCTGGGCTGGGGGTAGTGGTGACTGGTCCTTTCATCTGAAAGAATGAGCAGCAGTGCTCACTTCCCACTGCCCCAAGGCCAAGGACTGTGTCTCTTCCATCTTGTCTCCTCTTCCTTACTTTCTGCCAGACTTCTGTGGGACTGGAGACATCCACTGATTGAGCTTAAATTAAAAATGTTCAGGTTCCATAGTCACTGGTTCACATTATGCAACTTACTAAAAGTGCCTGTGGAGCCGGGTGTGGTGGTGGCACATGCCTGTAATCGCAGTACATGGGAGATTGAGACAGGAGGATTGCAGGTTTGAGGACAGCCTCAGCAAGTAGTGAGACTCTCATCAACCTAACGAGACCCTGTTTCAGAATAAAAGTAAAATTGGGAGCCAGGTGTGGTGGCACATGCTTATAATCTCAGTACTTGGGAGGCTGAGACAGGAAGACCGCAGGTTCAAGGACAGCCTCAGCAAGTAGTGATACTCTCAGCAAACCTAGTGAGTCCCTGTTTCTTTTTTTTCTTTTTTTTTTTTTTTTTGCGGTACTAGGGATTGAACTCAGGAGCGTTCTACCTCCGAGCTATACCCCCAACCCTATTTTTTATTCTTTATTTTGAAACCGGGTCTCACTAAGTTGCAGAGGGCCTCACTAGGTAGCTGAGGCTGGCCTCGAACCCGGATCCTCCTGTCTCAGCCTCCCAAATGCTGGGATTACAAGCGTGCGCCACCACGCCCGGCTTCCTGTTTCTAAATAAGAATAAAATAGGGCTGAGGATGTAGCTCAGAGGTAGAATGCCCATGAGTTCAATCCCCAGTGCCACCAAAAAAATAAAAAAATAAAATTGGGCTGGGAGTATAGCTTGGAAACAGAATGCCCTTGGGTTTAATCCCCATTAACACACACACGTGCATACACGTGCGCTTGTCAACACACAAAATATACCTTTCCTCTAAGAAGAAATTGATAGAAAGTAAAGAGACCTGGGTATGTGTTCTTTACTCCTCTCACTTGCTGTGTGCTATCAGAGAGGACTTCTTATTTCTGGCCCTGACATGAAGCCAGAACACTCTGATGCTTTCCATTGAGCTCTGTGCCAGGGCCCTCCTTGTCTTATCAGGAAAAAACAGATGAAACTCATGCTGGCATGCAGCACCCCAGGGCTGTGACTCTGTGTGTCTGTGTGTGAAGATATCTGTAACACAAAACATTGCCATGTATTTTTTGTGTGTGTGGTACTGGGGATTGAACCCAGAGGTGTTCTACCACCAAGCTACACCCCTTTTTTATTTTAAAATTTTCATTTTATTTTGGTGCTGAGGATTGAACCCAGGGGCATTCTACCTGTGAGCCACACACACATACCCCTGCCCTATTGTATTTATTTTGAAACAAGGGCTCACTAAGTTGTGGAGAGCCTCACTAAATTACTGAGGCTGGCTTTGAACCTGTGATCTCCTGTCTGAGCCTTCCAAGTACTAGGATTACAAGCATGTACCACCACACTTAGTTTATTTTTTGTTTTGAAACATGGTCTCTCTAGGTTGCTGAGAGTCTTGGTACATTGCTGAGGCTGTTCTTGAACCTGTGTATTATCATTATCATAATTTTTATTTTGGGGTACTGGGGATTGAACCCAGGGGCATTCTGCCTTTGAGCTACAACTCCAGCCTTATTTTATCTTTACATTTTGAACTACACCCTAGTCCTATTTTAATCCTTTATTTATTTATTTTTTGCGGTACTGGGGATTGAACTCAGGGGCATTCTACCTCCGAGCTACACCCCCAGCCCTACTTTTTATTCTTTATTTTGAAACCGAGTCTCACTAAGTTGCGGAGTGCCTCACTAGGTAGCTGAGGCTGGCCGAGAACCCGGATTCTCCGGTCTCAGCCTCCTGAATGCTGGGATTACAAGCGTGCGCCACCACACCCGGCTTAATCCTTTATTTTGAAATAAGATCTCACTAAGTTGTTGAGGGCCTCACTAAGTTGCTAAGGCTGGCATTGAACCTGTGATCCTGTCTCAGCCTCCCAAGTACTAGGATTACAGGCGTGCACCACGATGCGCAGTTTTCAGTCTTGTGGTTTTTGTTTTTGTTTTTTTTTGGTACTAGGGATTGAACCCAGGGGCATTCTACTAAGTAGCTGAGGCTGGCGGGGAACCTGGATCCTCCTGTTTCAGCCTCCCAAGTACTGGGGGGGATTACAAGCATGCGCCACCACACCCTGCTCTCAGCCTTGTTTTTGAAATAGAGTCTTGCTAAGTTGTTGAAGTTCTTGCTAAATTGCTGACACTAGCCTTGAACCTGTTATCCTCCTGTTTCAGCCTCCCAAGTACTGGGATTGCAGGCTTGTGCCACCAAGCCTGGCCCATTTATCCCTTTTCAAATTCAGTGGTATTAATTACATTTACATTGTTGTGCAACCATCACCAGTATTTCCAAAACTTTTCTGTCACCCCAAACAGAAACTCTGTACCCATTAAGCAATAACTCTTATCCCCTCTTCCTCCAACCTCTGGTTAGTTTTTTATTCTTGGCTGTGAACACTACCACTGAGCTATATATCCCCTACTCCTGCCATCTATTTATTTATTTTGTGTGGTACTAAAGATTGAACCTAGGTGCATTCTACCTCAGAGCTATACCTCTAGTCATATTTTTATTTGTATTTTGAAACAGGGTCTCACTAAGTTGATGAGAGTCTCACTACTTGCTGAGGCTATCCTCAAATCTGCAATCCTCCTGTCTCAGTCTTCCAAGTACTGGGATTATAAGCATGTGCCACCACATCTGGCTGGCAGTCTACTTCTTTTCTTTTTTTTTTGCGATACTAGGGATTGAACCCAGAGACATTCTACCTTCAAGCTACACCCTTAGCCCCTTTTTTTATTCTTTATTTTGAAATAGTTTGCATCCTGTTTTTGGCAGTGAAGGGTAGAAACTGAAAAGTTAGAGGCCAACTCATGACTACTGTCACGGAGAGATTATTGTTCCTCTGTACTTCCTGGTTGTCTTACCTCTCTGAGAAGTGGTATTACCTCTTTATTTTGCTGCCATATAAAAGAAAGGAGTAAATCAGATAGGTTTACCTTATTGTCGCTTGTGTTGTGGGTTAAATAATTCCCCAGGCTGCTCAGATACATCCTGCTGCCTGAGAAGACAGACCAGGGGAGAAGTGAAGAGCTGGAGAGTTGACTTCCCATCGATTCTGTCACCTGCTTGGGGGGAGCCCTTGCCCCCTTGCTCCTTCTCTCCCTCCCAGGACACCCCAGTGCAGCCTGTATCTGTGGGTGTTCCTGGCACAGCCTGGCTCATTACCAACAAGGAAGCAAATGCTCACCTCCTTTCGCCTTGGCAATCTCAAGTAAACAAGCATTTGTTTTTAGATTCCAGGCTTTGAGAATGGCCTAATTTACCAGATTCCACTGCTGGAAGAACCTCCAGCGCATGAGCTAGTGGACAGAATGGGGTCGGACAAGTGTCTTCCCTGAGCACCAGCCCAGGGAGGGAGGGGTGCCCTGCTCCTGGTGAGCTGCTCCCTGGGGGCTCTTTGGACTCATGGTAATAGCTGATGAGGCAGGTCCTGGGAGGCCAAGTGATATGCCCACCGGTCCTTGTGAACTCGGGGAAGAGGAGAGATTTGAATTTGGGAGTGTGCAGTGTATTTGCTCCTTGCAGGTATGTTTCTCATTCAGGCCTTTGTGCGTGGTGTCAGTGTCAGGGCTAGAGCAGAGTTGGGGAGGGAAGGACTGCGCCTGACTCTGGCTGAGTACTTTGGCTCTAAAGTTTCCACATGGTCTTAGAGAATTAACCTTGCTTTGGTGACGGTGTGCTGGGCAGTGTCATGAGCTTCTTCAGTCCCTCCCCCACTTGGTAAATTTACCATGTTCTAAAGAGCACTTGGCTCTGTCCACGTCATTCTATCCCTCCTGCTCATGTCCTTGTCATCTTCTACCTGGATGACTTTGGTAGCATCCAGTTTTGCTTCTGGCATCCATTTTCCACATAGTGACTGTTTGCTCAGCTTTGTCCTCATTATACCCCCATTGACCTCCCTTGAAGTTCAATATCTTTAAGCCATCACGCAGGCAGGGCATGCACAGCCCCCATTTCCTGTTCCAGCCTTGGCTCCTTTTAGGTCTGCCCAGCCTGTGACCCAGCCACACTGAACTTCCAGTTCCTCGACCCCACAGCTGTGCTCTTGCCTCTGTGCTTTGTACGTTCTGCTGCTTCTGCATGGCACATGCTCTTCTCCTCTCATCTTTACCAGGTCTCAGCTCAGCTTTCACTTCCTTAGGGAGTCCCCCTCTTCCAGTCAGTGAACCTTGGCTCTCTGGCTCATCACTGGCAGAACTGAGTCCAGGCCTCCACCCTTGTGTCCCCAGCCTTGTGTTGACACTGGGATCTTTGTGGATGACTTCAATGACCTCAGGGTCTCTCTTTTTTTTTTTTTTTTTTTTTGCAGTACTGGGGATTGAACTCAGGGGTGTTCTACCTCCGAGCTATACCCCCAGCCCTATTTTTTATTCTTTATTTTGAAACAGGGTCTCACTAAGTTGCGGAGTGGCTCACTAGGTAGCTGAGGCTGGCCGTGAACTCGGATCCTCCGGTCTCAGCCTCCCAAATGCTGGGATTACAAGCGTGCACACCATGCCCAGATCTATTTTTTATTCTTTATTTTGAAACAGGGTCTCACTAAGTTGTGGAGGACCTCACTAAGCAGCTGAGGCTGGCCACGAACCTGGATCCTCCAGTTTCAGCCTCCCAAGTACTGGAATTACAAGTGTGCACCACCACGCCTGGCTTATCATACCTGTTTGTTTTTTTTTGGTACTGGGGATTGAACTCAGGGGCATTCTACCTCCGAGTTACATCCCCAGCCCTATTTTTTTTTTTTTTTTAATTCTTTATTTTGAAACAGGGTCTCACAAAGTTGCAGAATGCCTCACTAGGTAGCTGAGGCTGGCTGCGAACCCGGATCCTCTGGTCTCAGCCTCCCAAATGCTGGGATTACAAGCGTGCGACACCAAGCCAGACTTTCATACCTGTTTTTAACTGAACTATTTAGCTTTAGCAAGGACCCAAACACTCCTTAAAAACTCAGTCATTTTCAAGTGCTTCCAGAGATGACCAGAGCAGATGTAGTGTCAGGTAATCTCCTAATGTCACTCTCTGGTTCCTTGGAAGTAAAGGTGTCCAGAAGAAGATGTTTGGGTTTGAGGTTTTTTTTTTTTTTTTTTTTTTTTTTTTTGCGGTACTGGGGATTGAACTCAGGGGCATTCTACCTCTGAGCTATACCCCCAGCCCTATTTTTTATTCTTTATTTTAAAACAGGGTCTTACTAAGTTGCGGAGTGCCTCACTAGGTAGCTGAGGCTGGCCTCGAACCCGGATCCTCCCGTCTCAGCCTCCCAAATGCTGGGATTACAAGCGTGCGCCACCAGGCCCGGCTCCCAG
>PVLC010035112.1:0-16516 GCA_004027655.1 Graphiurus murinus | reverse complement strand
CGGTACTGGGGATTGAACTCAGGGGCATTCTACCTCCAAGCTACACCCCCAGCCCTATTTTTTATTCTTTATTTTGAAACCAAGTCTCACTAAGTTGCGGAGTGCCTCACTAGGTAGCTGAGGCTGGCCGCGAACCCGGATCCTCCGGTCTCAGCCTCCCGAATGCTGGGATTACAAGCGTGCGCCACCACGCCCGGCTTGATTCTTTGAGATTTTCTACATTAATAATGATGTCATCTGTGAAGGGAGGCAGTTCTCTTTTTTGCCTATCTGCATACACCTTATATTCTTTCCCTGTTTTATTGCATTATATAGTATTTCCAGGCAATGCTCTAAAGCAGTATGAGAGTTGACATCCTTACCTGTTCCTGATTTTAGTGAAAAGCTTCAAGTTTCCCTTTATTAAGTATGATGCCATCTATAGTGTTGTTTTTGTGGCACTGGGGACTGAACCCAGGGACGTTCTACCTCTGAGCTACACCCCTAGCCCTATTTTAATTTTTCTTTTTCTTTTGAGTGCATGTGGTACTGGGAATTGAACCTAGGGGCATTCTACTTCTGAGTCCTTCCCCTGCCCCCAGCGCTGTTTTCTTTTTTCTTTTGAAACAGGGTCTCAATACATTGTTGAGGGTCTCACCAAGTTGCTGAGGCTGCCTGCAAACCCATGATTCTCCTGTTTCAGCCTCTCAAGTACTAGGATTACAAGTGTAGGCCACCACACCCAACTTACTTTTCAGTTTGAAACAGGGTCTCCCTAAGTTGCTGAGGCTAGCCTTGAACTTGAGACCCTCCTGCCTCAGCCTCCCAAGTACTGGGATTACAGGTGTGCACCACCATGCCCAGCTTGTGTATATTCTTTTTTTTTTTTTGGTACTGGGGATTGAACTCAGGGGCATTCTACCTCCGAGCTATACCCCCAGCCCTATTTTTTTATTCTTTATTTTGAAACCGGGTCTCACTTAGTTGCGGAGTGCCTCACTAGGTAGCTGAGGCTGGCTGCGAACCCGGATCCTCTGGTCTCAGCCTCCCAAATGCTGGGATTACAAGCGTGCGCCACCACACCCGGTGTGTATATTCTTTATTAAGTAGAGAAAATTCTCCTGTGATCATAGTTTACTGGAGTTTTTAACATGAATAGATGCAAGATTGTTACTTTTTTTTTTTAATCTATTGATATGATTGTGTGATATTTCTTCTTACCTCATTGATGTGATGGATTCCAGTAACTGTTTTCAATGTTGAACCAGCCTTGCATACCTGGGATACATCCTACATGAATTCTTTTCATACACTGTCGAGTTTATTTGCTAGTATTTTGTTGAGGGTTTTTGTATCTATGTTGATCTGTGATTTTCTTTTTGTGTGTAATGTGGCTTCATAGATCTTCCTAGGTCTTGGTATCTGATATTAATTTGGGGCAAATTCTTTTATTATTTCTTTCTTTCTTTTTTTTTTTTTTTTTTTTTTTTTTTTTTTTTTTTTTTTTTTTTTTGCGATACTGGGGATTGAACTCAGGGGCGTTCTACCCATGAGCTATACCCCAGCCTTATTTTTTTTTATTCTTTATTTTGAAACTGAGTCTCACTAGGTTGTGGAGTGCCTCACTAGGTAGCTGAGGCTGGTGGTGAACCTGGATCCTCCGGTCTCAGCCTCCCGAATGCTGGGATTACAAGCGTGGGCCACCACGCCCGACTTTCTTTTATTATTTCAAATATTTCTTCTGTTCCTTTCTTCTCTTTATAGTATCCCTATTGCATATATGTAATATAAAGACACCTTTTGTAGTTACCCACAGTTCTTGGATATTTTCTTTTTTGTTTCCCCTAATACTTGTTCTTTTTGCTTTTCAGAGGTTTTGTTTTGTTTTGTTTTGTGGTACTGGGGATTGAACTCAGGGGCATTCTACCTCCAAGCTATACCCCAAGCCTTATTTATTTATTTTTTTTTTTCGGAACTGGGGATTGAACTCAGGGGCATTCTACCTTCGAGCTATACCCCCAGCCCTATTTTTTTATTCTTTATTTTGAAGCCGAGTCTCACTAGGTTGTGAAGTGCCTCACTAGGTAGCTGAGGCTGGCCATGAACTCGGATCCTTCAGTCTCAGCCTCCCGAATGCTGGGATTACAAGCGTGCACCACCACGCCCGGCTCCAAGCCCTATTTTTTATTCTTTATTTTGAAACAGGGTCTCACTAAGTTGAGGAGTGCCTCACTAGGTAGCTGAGGCTGGCCGTGAACCTGGATCCTCCAGTCTCAGCCTCCCAAATGCTGGGATTACAAGTGTGCGCCATCACACCCGGCCAGAGTTCTTTTTTCTTTCTTTTTTTTTGTGGTACTGGGGATGAAAACCAGAGGCATTCTACCTCCAAGTTACACCCCCAGTCCAATTTTCTTTTTATTCTATATTTTGAAACAGGGTCTCACTAAGCTGCGGAGAGCCTCACTAAGCAGCTGAGGCTGGCCGAGAACCCGGATCATCTGGTCTCAGCCTCCCAAGTACTGGGATTACAAGCGTGCGCCACCACGCCCGACTGCTTTTCAGTTTCAAGTTTTTTTATTGTGATACTCTCAAGCTCAGAAACTCTATCCTCAGCTATGTCTAGGTTTATCAGTGGCATTCTTCATTTCTGTTATGGTGTTTTTAACCTCTAGCATTCCTTGTTGGTTTAGTATTTTGTTTTTGTTTTTAGTATTTCCATCTCTTACATTATCCATCCATTCTAACACACTCTCTACTTTATACATTAGCATCCCGAACATATTAATCAGTTTTTCAAAATTCCTATCAGCCTAACTAACAATTAAAGAGTCTCCAAAGAAGTATATTTATTTGGAAATAGTATTGCAATGGCAATACTCATGCTAAAATAAACTATGCATGTATTGAAAGAGGTTGAGGCAAGTTTTGAATGGCAAAAGTGAGGATTATATAAGATATTTTGAACCATTAACCTTTGTCCATGAGTGACTCCCTGACAACTTCCGTTTTCCTGGTCTGTTAATTGCAACATCTTTGTCATATCTCATTCTAATGCTTGTTCTGCCTCTTTAAACCATGCTTTTTGCTTCTTGTTATTCCTTGTAATTTTTTCTTGATAGCTAGTCATGAGGTACTGGTTAAGAAGAATTCCTGTAAGTAGGCGTTCAGCAATGTGTAAGGTACAGGGAGGGAAGGTGTTCGGCCCTGTGATTTGGTCTTAGTCTTCTAGTGAGCTTGTGTCCCTGCACATTGAGCTTCACAAGTGCTTCTCAGTTTTCTTCCTCAGGAGAGAAAGGACAGCTCTAACTAGCTGCAGTTGGGTAGTTCCCTTTCCCCACATCAGGTAGGCTCTGGTTCTCTTAAAAACAGGCCTCCTAGCCAGGTGTGGTGGCACATGCCTGTAATCCCAGTACTTGGGAGGCCAAAGATCGCAGGCTCGAAGCCAGCCTTAGCAACTTAGTGAGGCTCCCAGCAACTTAGCGAGACCCTGTTTCCAAATAAAAAAGAAAATAGGGCTGGGGTGTAGCCCAGAGGTAGGAAGCCCCTGGGTTCCACCCCCAGCACCACAAAAAAAGAAAAAAGAGAACAGGCTTCATTGAGAAGTTGGGGGCTCTGGTCTATTTCAAAATGGTTCCTTTTCCCTTCCTCTGCCAGGAGCATGAGGGAATTTTTCTCCAGTATCTACTATGAAAACCTGTTCAAACTCATGGAGGTGAAATTCAGGAAAATGTGGGCCTTCTTTGTCCCCCAGGGACTACTGGGTCTGCCTGGAGTCTTTTTTTTTTTTTTTTTTTTGCAGTACTGGGGGTTAAACTCAGGGGCATTCTACCTCCGAGCTATACCCCTAGTCCTATTTTTTTATTCTTTATTTTGAAACAGGGTCTCACTAAGTTTCAAAGGGCCTCACTAAGTAGTTGAGGCTGGCCACGAACCTGGATCCTCCTGTCTCAGCCTCCCAAGTACTGGGATTATAAACGTGTGCCACCACACCCAGCCTGCTTGGAGTCTTTATGTTTTGGGCTGGTCTACACTGAGCCTCCAGCAATTCATTGATCACAGTTCAGGTTTTCCTACCCTAGTACTGATTCCTAAGTTTCTGCTCATTAAGTTGTGATTCTCTGTATTCCCCATCTCAGTTTTGAGGGCAGCAATTTGACCTGTGACCTCACTTTTCTGATGATGTAAGAAGAGTTAAGTCAGGCACAGTGGTGCACACCCAGTGACTCAGTAGACTGAGGCAGGAGGATCTGAGTTTGAGGCCAGTCTGAGCAAATTAGGGAAAAGCTGTCTCAAGGGCCCAGGACCCAGGACCCAGGTCAGCAGTGAAGCACTTGCCTGGCATGCGCAAAGCCCTGGATTCAGTTCCCAATAGCGCGCGCGCACACACACACACACACACACACACACACACACAGAGTTGTTGATTCTTCCGTTTTTTCCCAGCTTTCTACTTGTTGGTAGGATGGAATGGCAACTTTCAAACTTCTTAAATGCCAGATTGGGAATCAAAAATAAAGTTGTGATATTAAAAAAAAAAAAAAAAAAGTTTAACCATCTCAGCAGTTCTTCATACACACAGACAAGAAACATTTATTAAAAAAAATATTTATTAATTTTTACACCTGCTGCATAGCACAAGACTATTAACACTATAACTCACTGAATGTACAATAAATGTTCACATTTAAATAACAGGATAGGGTCAACATTTTCAACCAATGGGTCAGCTTTAGCATCTCATGAAGTGCTTCTTAGCCCTAGCTACCTTAAGAGTTTTTTGAAAGGATAATTTCAGGTCAGAAAATAATTCGAGAAGAGCAAAACAAAAACTTTTGAAGAACAGGAATTTTACATGATGAAATGTCTATTTCTCTGGGCACAAATCAAACAATAAAAATGTCAAATCTCTAATCCAACCTACTCCAAAATATTCACACTGCACTGAATGAAGTCTACAGTGTCAATGTGTCTTGGGAGAGGCCACCATATAAACATTGACTACATCCATGCTTCCCAAATGGGTCTTCTGAGGAATTATAATCTGTCATCTCTTCAAATCCAAGTCCTCTTGAACATATATTACCTTGGAAAGAATGTGCACAGTACCTGATCCTAAAGCGGTGTTATTCGGCTTGACTGCCTCCTATATCTCTGGCTGATCATACATATTAGTTTTAGAGACTCTCTTTATTCCACATAAGGCCAGAAAAGAAGACGAGGGGAAAAAATTAGAAGGGAAGGAGACATAGAGGTCCTTCAGCAATATTTCCCTGTGTATTTTACAACTTGAAATAACTGGCATAAAACGAACATTCTGTTCAGTGATAATTTTAGATTTTAATCAATAAGTTATTCCTGAGAAGAGGGAAATTCCTTGCTGTTCCAAATAAAAAAGAACCCAATAGGACCAAATTTGTTACAAAAACCTGAAACTGGACCTTTGGGAAAGTCTAGTACATTCTTCACCCTAGCAAGTCTTTCTGGACTGGATAATAGACTATTTACAATCATTACATTATGGGACTTTAGGAACCAGAGTATGCATTTTGTAACTCAGGGTCAAAATTTTCTGTTGAAAATACTAGTTTCTCTTTGCCACTAAAGACAGTTCATTTTCAGTTTCCATGTGTTTTTGAGGTAACTTCCTCAACCTGTCTTAGTGCCCAAATTCTCAGAGATAACTATATGAGTGAGGTCTCAAAAATAAAGTGCAAGATCTACATATTAGTAAAGTTATTTCAAAAGAATTGCTTACTTTTCAGAAAGATGTTTTTGCTGTAAAGAAGCTACTATGCTTCTTAATTCATAGAACCAGTTTTTGCTCAGAAATGTAAATAAAATAATTAGTTAACTTTATTTGACATGAACTTAGGTCTTTCTGATCTGGAGTGAATAAATTCACTCTACAGTGATTATTCTAAAAATGTATGTCTCAAATGTTATTAAAATACATTGTGACTTTGAAATGTTTCACAGGTACAACTGGAATGTACAGTAAAAAGAGGGGAAACATTTTTCCCCACTGAATTCATAGCAGACAAGACTATCATATATAAGACTCCTTGTCTTATATATGACTGGAACACATATAAGACAAACCATCATCACGGCAGATAGTTTTTCCTCTCCCATCTAACAGATAAATAATCAACATGACTAGAGTTCTTTCAGATCCTTTATATTACCTTCATGGATTATAAATGGTCCCTGCATTTTTATTTTCCCCTAAGTATGAAGTTGGTCATCTCACAAAAAGGTCCAGGTGAGTTACAATATGTTTAGAATTAAAAGTGTTTAGAAATAATAAAGGCCATCTTTCCATCCAACTTTAAAGAATGTTCATTTTAAGACAGCATTAAAAGTACTAAAATACACTGAATGCTGCCCACAAGAGTTAAATGTAGGGGCTAGGGGTGTAGCTCAGTGGTAGAGCACCTTTATGGCATGTGTGAGGCCCTGGGTTTGAGCCCCAGCACCACACGTACACACAAAAATAAGAGATAAATATGTACTCAGTAAGAGCAAATAATTCAGCCCTTACCATTAAAGGTAAATGGATCCTGCAAAGCAGAACAAGGTTTTAGTTCCTCCTCCTCTTTCTCTCTCTCTCATTCATTCATATATATGTACACACACACATATATATATGCGCATATATATATATAATAATTTCTCTTAATACCAACAGCTCCTTCTTAATACAACCTCAACCAGAGAATGGGAGGCAAAGGGTTTCAATTCCTCTAACATCCAGCACATCCAGCAGCCTTTTCTCTTTCGGGGAGTTCACCCTCATATCATAATATGAGGTTATCCCCTAATCTGCTGAGGCTTGGCATCCATGGAAAGCACTACCAACTGCCCAATGACAGTTTTTCAAAATGGGGAAATTAAAAAAATCATGGTGGCACATGCCTGTAACCCCAGCTACTCAGGAGACTGAGGCAGGAGGATCCCTTGAGCCTAGGAGTTTGGGGTAAGCCTGGGCAACGAAGTGATACCCCTATGTAAACACACACACACACACACACACACACACACACACACACAGAGCCATAAGAAAAATTTAGATGACAGTTTTTTCTTCAGAACACCACTGTCCAACTTTTGTCTCATCATTTTTCATTTCTTATCCAATAAGTTTTCTTTGTTAAATCACTGAAAACTCAAAATCACAAGAGCAAACAGTCCTGCCCCTCCTCCTCTCTGGTGCCATGGCTTAGACTTCAGAAGTCCAGTGACCACGGGCCTAGCACATCCTGTCTCCACCTTTGGTATGAACACAAATACGCCACTTAATATTTCCACAAAGGGAAAGTAAGGCTTATCAGTGTGTTAAAAAACCAACTCAAGAGCAAGGCAAAGTTTCTCCATCCTGAAATCTACTTCCCCTGAAAGATCTCCATTCTACAGCAGAAGCCCCGAAGGTTTGAAGAGTCAATTTGGTAAAGATGACCTTGGCAAAATAAGCCCTGTGTATGTGTTAGTGTCAAAATTGTAGTTTCCAAACTCTTGAGTGAATAATAAATCTTAAAAAAGAGGTCTAGATGTCAGAAGCTTCAGACTTATGAGAAAGGACATGACACGAGTGCTGTCTCTGGCTCCAGGACCAATGCTACGGCTTAGTGATATGCACCTCGCTGCTTCCATTCCCGTTGGTGGTGGTCGTGATGATGTACTGCGTGGTCTGCTGTTGACTGGTGGTCTGGGAGTCCAGAGAGTCACTGTGTGCAGATGGCTGAACCTGCACTCCACTGGAGAGGGCAGATGCTTGCTTTTCCTCTAATTCTGGTTGACTTTCTGATAACACATAATGGCCCTAGAGCAGGAAAAACAACGGTCTTTAAAAACCTGGGACCTAAAAGGGAGAGAAGAGCTACTAGAAAACAAGAGGAGGAAATATGCAAAGAAATGTTACAGGGGAACCCCAAATAGGCTTTCCCTTACTTCTTAAGAGAGGATGGATCAGTCACAGTAACTTGACTACAAAGATAATTCAAGGAAGCAACTTTGCTGTGGTACCAAAAGAAATAGTGAAGAACTTCAGGTATAGAAATTTGCATAATGGTCATAACCTATCTGGCAAAGAAAATCTGTGCTTTTGTAACCACTACTAAGAATTTAGAAGATCAGGCTGGGCGTGGTGGCACACGCTTATAATCCCAGTACTTGGGAGGCTGAGACAGGAGGATTGCAGGTTCAAAGCCAGCCTTTCCAATTTAGCGAGACTCTGGGCAACCTAGGGAGACTCTGTTTCCAAATAAGAAATAAATCGGGCTGGGGATATAGCTTGGAGGTTGAATGCCTCTGGGTTCAATCCGCAGTACCAAAAAAAGAAAAAAAAAAATAGAAATTAAGAAAAAAATTGCTATCTATCAATCAAGTGTTAAGATTAAGGCAAAATACGCCGGGCGTGGTGGCGCACGCTTGTAATCCCAGCATTCGGGAGGCTGAGACCGGAGGATCCGGGTTCGCGGCCAGCCTCAGCTACCTAGTGAGGCACTCCGCAACTTAGTGAGACTCGGTTTCAAAATAAAGAATAAAATATAGGGCTGGGGGTATAGCTCGGAGGTAGAATGCCCCCGAGTTCAAACCCCAGAAACCCAAAAAAAAAAAAAAAAAAAAAGATTAAGGCAAAATAGATGACAGAAGAGAGAAAGTATCAAAGAGGCAGACTGGCCCTAAGACTGGTGATCAAGATCAACGGTACTCAGACTTTGAAAGACTAACAAAATTAAAAATAATGCTAACTGGTCCCAAATTCTTATTTTGTCAAATAAAAACATTTAAAATATACTGCCATCAAATATGAACTGAAGAACCAGGTGTGGTGGTGCACACCTGTAATCCCAGTATTTGGGTGAAATGAGAGGATCTCAGGTTCAATAAGCAACCTAGTGAGACCCTGTTTCCAAAAAGGGCTGGGGTACATATAGCTCAGAGGTAGAATGCCCCAGGCTCAATCCCCAGTACCACAAAAAAAAAAAAAAAAAAAAAAAAAAAAAAAAAAAAAAAAAAAAAAAAAAAAAAAAAAAAAAAAAAAAAAAAAAAAAAAAAAAGTCTCGAGTATAGAAAGGGGGCTGGAAATGTAGCTCATTAGTAGAGCACTAGCATAGCATGCATGAGGCCACAGGTTCCAACCCCAGCACTGCAAAATCATGAAAATTTCATAGACCTATAAACTGTTTTTTTGTTTTTTTGCAGTACTAGGGATGGAACCCAGGGGCATTCTACCTCTGAACTACACCTCCAGCCCTATTTTTTTTATTCTTTATTTTGAAACAGGGTCTCACTAAGTTGCAGAGGGCCTCACTAAGTAGCTGAAGCTGGCTGCAAACCTGCCATCCTCCTGTCTCAGCCTCCCAGTACTGGGATTACAAATGTGCGCCACCACGCTCAGCTAGCTCTGTGTGTGTGTGTGTGTGTGTGTGTGTGTGTGTGTGTGTGTGTGGTTTTGGGGATTGAACCCAGAGGCATTCCACCTTTGAGCTACACCTCCAGCCCAATTTTATTTCTTATTTGGAAACAGGGTCTCACTAGGTTGATGAGTCTCAGTACTTGCTGAGGCTGTTTTCGAACCTGTGATTATCCTGTCTCAGCCTCCCAAGTGCTGGGATTACAGGTGTGTGCCACTAAGTTGGGCTTGGTTATTTTGTTATGTTAACATTTTTAAAGAAAGAATACATCAGTCAGGCCTGGCATGGTGATGTACATCTGTAATCCTAGCTACTTAGGAGGCTGAGACAAGAAGATCCTAAGTTTGAGGTCAAGCTGGGCAATTTAGTGAGACCCTGTCTCAAAATAAAAAAGGCTGGGGTATAGCTCAGTAGAAGAATGTCCCTGGGTTCAATCCCCAGTACTGCAAAACAAAAAACAAAAAAAACACATCAGTCAGAAGGGGTCTTGGTCATCCATGGAAACAGGGTGCTATGGTTTGGATAAGTGTCCCTCAAAGGTCTTCATGTCGAAGACTTAGTCCCCAGAAAGGAATACTAGGAAGCAGTGGGACCTAGTGGACATCCTTGGGGGCAGCAGCTTGCTTTAACATCCACTGCCACCATGACATGCTGCCTCCTCGATGCCCAAAGCAATGGGACCCCTTGACCACGGACTGGGACCTCCAAAACCATAAGCTAGATAAATCTTTCTCTTTTATTAGTTAATTATCTCAGGTTTTTGTTACTGAAGCCAAGTAATATAGAAGGTAAAAATGTGAGACAAAAATTCAGGCAGTGGCCGGGCGTGGTGGCGCACGCTTGTAATCCCAGCATTCGGGAGGCTGAGACCGGAGGATCCGGGTTCGAGGCCAGCCTCAGCTACCTAGTGAGGCACTCCGTAACTTAGTGAGACTCGGTTTCAAAATAAAGAATAAAAAAATAGGGCTGGGGGTGTAGCTCGGAGGTAGAATGCCCCTGAGTTCAATCCCCAGTACCGCACAAAAAAAAAAAAAAAAAAATTCAGGCAGTGGCCTTTCAAGGCACTGTCCAGAAAATATACCAAAGCCAAACACCCTCATCTAGGGTCACATGTTCTGAATCCTTGCCAACCATACAGCTTTCTCTTACTTTTTTCTTTTTTTTTTCTCCTTCTCTCTCTTTCTCCTCCTCCTCCTCTTCTTTTTTGGTGCTAGGGATTGAATCCAAGGATATTCTACCTCTGAACTATGCCCCCAGCCCCTTTTTATTTCTTCTTTTCTTTCTTTTTTTGGTACTGGAGATTGAACCCAGGGGCATTCTACCTCCAAACTATATCCCCCAGCGCCCCCCCACCTTTTTTTTTGGTGGTACTGGGATGGAACCTAGGGGCCTTCTACCTCTGGGCTACACCCCCAGACCTATTTTGTATTTTATTTGGAAACAGGGTCTCACTTAGTTTCTGAGAGCCTCACTAAGTTGCTGAGGCTGGTTTTGAACCTGAGATCCCAGCCTCCCAAGTACTGGGATTACAAGCATGCACCACCACATCCGGCTTTCCAGCCCTATTTTTATTCTTTATTTTGAAACAGGGTATCACTAAGTAGCTGAGGCTGGCTGTAAACCTGCAATCCTCCTGTCTCAGCCTCCCAAGTACTGGGATTACAAGTGTGTGCCACCACACCCAGATCCCTTTTTATTTTGAAATAGGGTCTCAATAAGTTGCTGAGGCTAGCCTAGAACCTGCAATCCTCCAGTCTCAGCCTCCCAAGTACTGGGATTACAGGTGTGTACCACCACAGTGACATACTATGTAGCTTTCTGATTATGATTTGGCTCCCATGTGGATCTTCTTCTTCTAGGGAGGGAGATGGTTCTTAACCTAGGATCCATTGGCCTGTACAGGGCCCATTGGTGGGCTGCACAGAATCCATATTCTCCTGCCCTGAAAAAAAAAAATACATTAAATTTTTCTTCACGAACATTGTGGCAGGGAACAGGAAACATCCTTTGCTATCATTAGGTTCTCAAATGAGTTTATGACCCCCTCAAAAACCCCATAGAGTCAAGGGGTTCTCCAGGGAGCAAAAAAGTTATTGATCATGCCAGTGTGACTGTTCACTTTACTTTAATTATTATTTTCATTGACTATAGTGTTACTCTGGATATGCACATCTCTCCTAAGTCTAGTTAATGTGACCTGGTATGCTGAGAAATGGGTGAACTCTTAGTATGCTTTTTCTTTTTTCTTTCTTCATACTGGGGATTGAACCCAGGGGCATTCTACCTCCAGGCTATGCCCCCAGTCCTATTTTTTTTTTTTTGCGGTACTGGGGATTGAACTCAGGAGCATTCTACCTCCAACTATACCGCCAGCCCTATTTTTTATTCTTTATTTTGAAACAGGGTCTCACTAAGTTTCGGAGTGCCTCACTAGGTAGCTGAGCTTGGCCTTGAACCCGGATCCTCTGGTCTCAGCCTCCCAAATGCTGGGATTACAAGTGTGTACCACCATGCCTGGCTCTCCCGGGTCTCTCTTAATGAGACCCTCTTTCAAAATAAAGAATAAAAAATAGGACTGGGGGTAATAGCTTGGATAGAATACCCCCTGGGCCCTGGGTTCAATCCCCAGTACTAAAAAAATAAAAATAAAACTAAAAAAAAAATAGGGCTAAAGGTATAGCTCAGAGGTAGAATGTCCCTGGGTTCAATCCCCAGGACTTCAAATAAATAAATAAATAATAAATAAAAATATTTTAAAGGCTTGGGATCTAGCTCAGTGGTAAAGCACCCCTGGGTTCAATCCGCAGAACCAAAAAACTAAAAATAAAAACAGAATGCTATGTTTTTGAGGCCACTAGACTACCCTGCCACCCTCTGGGGCCTCTTGGGAAATAATTTTCCCCTGGAAATATCCCAATATCCCTAGCCACTTAAAAGTATTGTTCTTTTGCTCCCCAACTTTGTTAAGGTATAACTGACAAATAAAATTATATATTTATGAGTCAGGCATAGTGGTATATGCCTGTAATCCCAGTACTTGGGAGGCTGAGACAGGAGGATTGCAAGTTTGAAGGTAATCTCAGCTACTTAGACTCCTGGCAACCTAGCAAGACCATGTTTCAAAACAAAAACTAAAAAGGGTTAGGGGTGTAGCTTAGAGGCAGAATATCTCTGGATTCAATCCCCAGTTCCACCAAGAAAAATTATTTATTTATGGTATACATATTTTGATATATGTATCCATTGCAAAGTGATTAAATCAAGCCAATATATCCATCGCCTCACACACTTAGCATTTCTTGTGGTGACAGACAGCTTTTTTTTTTTTTTTTTTTTGCGGCACTGGGGATTGAACTCAGGGGCATTCTACCTCCGAGCTATACCCCCAGCCCTATTTTTTATTCTTTATTTTGAAACCAAGTTTCACTAAGTTGCGGAGTGCCTCACTAGGTAGCTGAGGCTGGCTGCGAACCCGGATCCTCCGGTCTCAGCCTCCCGAATGCTGAGATTACAAGCGTGTGCCACCACACCCAGCTGATAGACAGCATTTAAGATCTACTCTCATAGCAATTTCCAAGTATACAAAGCACTTACGAATTATGTCCACCAAACTGTGCCCTAGATCTCCAGAGTTTATTTTTCTTTTAGCTGGGTGTGGTTGAACACGTCTGTAATCCCGGAGGAGGCTGAGACAGGAGGATTGCAGGTTTGAAGCCAGCCTTAGCAACTTAGCAAGACCCTGTTTCTTTTTTTTTTTTTTTGTGGTATTGGGGATTGAACTCAGGAGCATTCTACCTCCGAGCTATACCCCCAGACCTATTTTTTATTCTTTATTTTGAAACACGGTCTCACTAAGTTGGGGAGTGCCTCACTAAGTAGCTGAGGCTGGCCTCAAATCCGGATCCTCTGGTCTCAGCCTCCCAAATGCTGGGATTACAAGTGTGCGCCACCATGCCCGGCTAAGACCCTGTTTCAAAATAAAAAAAATTAAAAGGTATGGGGGGTATATCTCAGAGGTAGAAGGCCTATGGATTCTATCCCTAGTACCAAAAAATGAAAAGAAAAATACCTTTATTTTTCTGTACTGGGAGTCTCACACATGCTAAGCATGCACTCTTATTACAGAACTACACTCTGTCTCAAGAGGTTTTTTTGTTTGTTTGTTTGTTTGTTTTTTGTGGTACTGGGGATTGAAGCCAGAAGCATTCTACCTTTGCATTACACCTCCATCCCAATTTCATTTCTTATTTGGAAACAGGGTCTCACTAGGTTGATGAGAGTCTCACTACTTGTTGAGGCTGTCCTCGAATCTGCAATCCTCTTGTCTCAGCCTCTCAAGTACTAGGATGACAAGTATGTACCACCACACCCAGCTATTCAAGAGTATTTTTCTTTATTTAATGGATTGTGTCTTCTAAAAAAACTTAGAAGCCGGGCGTGGTGGTGCACGCTTGTAATCCCAGCATTCGGGAGGCTGAGACCGGAGGATCCGGGTTCGCGGCCAGCCTCAGCTACCTAGTGAGGCACTCCGCAACTTAGTGAGACCCGGTTTCAAAATAAAGAATAAAAAAATAGGGCTGGGGGTGTAGCTCGGAGGTAGAATGCCCCCGAGTTCAATCCCGAGTACCGCAAAAAAAAAAAAAAAGAATAAAAAAATAGGGCTTGGTGGTATAGCTCGGAAGTAGAATGCCCCTGAGTTCAATCCCCAGTACCGCAAACAAACAAACAAACAAACAAAAAAACTTAGATGCAGGCCAGAACAAATCCATCAATATAAAAAACATTAGTAGGAGATTCAATCAATACCATACCTGCCCACATTAAATATGACAAGATAATTTATGCCAATGTTTTTCACCTTGGAGTGGGTGAATTATTTAAAATAGCGGATTATTGACTGATTCATTCTATTATTCCCTCCAGCCCAACCGAGAAGCAGTAGTCTTGAGGACTCATAATACTTCCAAGAGGTCCACAGAAAGGTGATCATATGAAGATCTAAGAGGCTCATTATAGTCACTAGTTGAATAGATATTTATTGAGCATTTGCTGCAATCCAGCCTCCTGAGCCAGGCATTGAGGATAAAGTGACAAAGACCCAGCTTCAAGGGAATCAGCTACTGTGAGAAATCAGAGAGTAAGCCAATCAGTAGAAAACCAACTGTGACCGGGGTTCTGACAGCACCACAGCATGACGGGGTTGCTTACCGGAGTGACCGCCTTCACTTGGCCAGAAGTGACAGGAGTTGCCACCCCACTGTCTGTAATCACAAACTGACCTGGGGGAAGTGTCATCATTTGAATCTCAGATGCTGAAAACAGGAAATACACAAAGTTCAGTGCTCTGAGATTTTTTAATACAACAAGAAAAAATACATATGCCCCTCTACTTATAGGATTGGGTTATATCCCAACAAAACCATCCTAAGTTGAAAATACCAAAAGTTGAAAATGCTTTTATTATACCTAACCTACCAAACATCGTAGGTTAGCCTAGCCTAGCTTACACATGCTCGGTACACATATAAGTCCACAGCTGGACAAAATCATCTAACACAAAGCCTATTTTATAACAAAGTATGGAAGATCTCAGGTAAATTAGTGAATATTCTGCTGAAAGTGAAATATAATATATCTGAACATGGTGGTGCATGCCTGTAATCCCTGCTCCTCAGGAGAATGATGCAGGAAGATCCCTTGAGCCCAAGAGTTTGAGACCAGCATAGGGAACATAGCAAGATCCCATCTCAAAAATAAAAACAAAAATGGGATGGTTATATGGTTATGCTTTTGTACCATCGTGAAGTCAAAAAATTGTTTGGGGACCATCCATACCTAACCAGTGGATACATTCCCCACTGAGACATACCCCATGGATTTCCCTGCTAAAGAGTCCTATGATGAAGCCCTGGGTTCAATTCCCAGTACCTGCGCACACTTCCTCTGGCAACATACTTAATGCCTCTGACAACATTGTATCAGACTAGCTCTCTGAGGTCAAAATGCTACCTTGAATTTGTCTTGGAACCCATTCAAATACATGCACCATAGATTGTAGAAAATGCCAATTGATATTTTAATCTGAAATCTATTGTATAGCTGATGAAATTCAAACACACAGCTGAAGCCCCCTGCACATGATTTATACACTGCTATCCCCATTTTTCTAACTCACAGTAGCCACGGAAGGAATTCCAAGCATTGGGCAGGTATGTGTGTTGTACAGAGGAATTCTGCTGCTGCAAAGTCGACCCCTGTGTGGAAGAGCTGCCTTGTACATGGGAGGGGCTGAGCTCCTGCTGAGCCTGCTGGGCAGAGGGGCTCAATGGCTGTCCAGCTACCTACGGAGAAAGAGAAGCAAGAATAGAAAATTATGAAATTCCAACAGATGTAAGACTGAATGAAATCAAGCAGACTAATATGAATTATGAGACTTAAAGTACATTGCTGCTAAAGTATTAATACATTAAATAAGGCAGAAGTGATGGCATACACTTGTAATCCCAGTTCTTGGGAGGCCAAAACAGAAGGATTGCAGGTTTGCAGTCAGCCTCAGTCAGGAAGGTCATCCACAATCTAGTGAGACCCAGTACTAGTGAGGCTGAGACAAGGAATTGCAGGTTCATGGCCAGTCTCAGCAATTTAGTGAGACCCTGATTCAAAACTAAAGAATAAGCTGGGTGTGGTGGTGCATGCTTATAATCCCAGTACTTGAGAGGCTGAGACAATAGGATCACAGGTTTGCAGCCAGCTTCAGCAACTTAGTAAGGCCCTCCACAGTTTTTTTTTTTTTAAATTTTTTTTTAATTTTTATTTTTTCGGTACTGGGGATTGAACTCAGGGACATTCTATCTCCGAGCTATACCCCCAGCCCTATTTTGTATTCTTTATTTTTTTTTTTTTTTTTTTTTTTTTTTTTTTTTTTTTTTTTTTTTTTTTGCAGTACTGGGGATTGAACTCAGGGGCATTCTATCTCTGAGCTATACCCCCAGCCCTATTTTTTATTCTTTATTTTGAAACCGGGTCTCGCTAAGTTGCGGAGGGCCTCACTAGGTAGCTGAGGCTGGCCTCGAACCCGGATCCTCCGGTCTCAGCCTCCCGAATGCTGGGATTACAAGCGT
>PVLC010035111.1:0-16557 GCA_004027655.1 Graphiurus murinus | reverse complement strand
CTGCCTTTCTGCTTGTAAACCACCCCTTTCTAGGAAACTCCTCCCTCCCCAGCTCTCGGTACGCCCAGGTGCAGAGAATGAGAGAGATCTGGTGCCAATCCCAGACGGAAGCCCTTGGCAGTGCTTGGGTCCTGCTGTGGCGCCCCTGAGCCTTGGGTTCCTCATTCTGTTGTGTGATGAATGATGCTGACTTCAACCAGAGCAAGCACTGTCACCTCCACAGGCCACCTCACGGGGCTTTGGGGGAGACCTTAGAAATGCCAATCTCTGTCTTACAGGAAACCCTGTTGTGATCGATAGGATCTTTCAACCACATACTTACATAACATATAATGTCTAGTACATACATAGATTATGCATACGTGTATACTAGATGTTATGAGACACGTAGCTCAACACCCACGGACACGCAGTAGATATCTGCTGTGATCATCCTCAGCCTCTAGAGTTTATTATTTTTTTTTACTAGTCCCCCTATTCCTGAGAAAAAAGACCTTTCTTTTCTGGGTGGGAATAGCTTTGATGAGCTGGGACTGCCTTGCCGAGCCCCCAGTGCACAGTGTTTTCTAGAGACAGCTGTTCACTTAGATGTGGCTTCTGTTCCCTTCCCTGCAGGCTGGAGACTCAAGGTTCCAGCCCCAGGCCTTCCCTGGGGTCCTGCTCACAAACAACCCCAGAGCTTCCCCGGGCCTGGCAGAGCTGTGAACTCTGAACTCCTAGCAACCTAGGACCCGTGACAGCCCAGCGAGCCCCTGATCTAGCAGGGCAGCGTGTGGGGTGGCAGCAGGTGGCAGGTCACCCACATTGCTCTGCCAGGCTGGAGACGGGCTTCCTGCTGGCCCTCAGCACAGACGCCCAGTCTTTGCAGGCCTCCGTCTCTTCACCCGCTCAAAGGGCACAGTCCTGCGATCCCGTGGGAGCATCACTGGCACGAAAGGGGCTGGTGTCGTGGCTGCCACTCACCAGGCATGCAGTTAGCTTTTTCCAGGGGAGTTGGCCTAATTTGCAGAGGAGGTCCCTTCCTCTCCCGCTTCATTTGCAAAACCCGTCCCTGAGGTGCCTTTCCCTCCGTGGCCGAGCGTGATGCATCTTTTATTTCCGGTGTCAACTGAGCGAAATTTACACAGGTGGAAGGCTTGACGGAGGGCTCCTTGTATGAATTCAAAATTGCTGCTGTCAACCTGGCCGGGATCGGGCAGCCATCGGACCCCAGCGAGCACTTCAAGTGTGAGGCCTGGACGGCACCGGAACCCGGTTAGACACTTCCTCCCGCACAGGCTGGCTGCCCTGCCCGGTGGCTGGCAGGGGTAGAGGGCCGTCTCTCCCAGGCCACCTAGGGAAGGACACGTCCCAGAGTGGAGGGCATGAAGGGAGCCCTGACCCATGACCAGAGCGCAGTACAGCCATCGGTTCCCAAGGAGCAGAGCAAAGCCCAGGGCAGAAGAGGGTCCCAGACAGAGGGGAAACTGCAAGACACCATTTCTCTCTTTCCTTCCTTCCTTCCTTCCTTCCTTCCTTCCTTCCTTCCTTCCTTCCTTCCTTCCTTCCTTCTTTCCTTTCTTCCTTCCTCCTCCTTCTCTTTCTCCCTCCTTCCCCCTTTCTTTCTTTCCTTCCTTCCTTTCTCCTTCCCTCCCTCCCTCCTTTCCTCTCTCCCTCCTTCCCTTCATTCCCTTTTCCTTCTGCCTTTCCTTCTTGTTTTAGTGAACTTAATGTTGGCCCCTTAGAAAAGCCACCAGGCAGTGTTAGTTTGCAGAGTGTTCTCATGGCTGGGCGCAAGCTGGCTGCGTGGTGTACATGGGATCCAGTGTGCGCTGATTAAGATGGGGCTGTGGGCGCCTTCCTCCTCGCCGGCCTGGGGAGCCAGTGCAGATGGCTTTAGGGTCACTGGGTATGCAAGGAGCCCAGCAATGGCCCTGCGCTGACCAGTCAGGACATTTGCAGCCCAGTGATGGCAGAAGCCACCCCTTCCCTTTTCTGCATACCCTACTGGACTCATTCCACTCATGGGGCAATCACCCAGACGCCTGGTGGGGGGCTTCGGGGACGGCTGGATGGCGTGTGGAGGAGGGTGCTACCATGGCAACAGGGCCCCCCGGGGCTCAGGGTTGGGGTGTGCTGAGTTTGGCTTGGTTTTTCAGGTCCTGCCTATGACTTGACATTCTGTGAGGTCCGGAACACATCACTGGTCATGCTGTGGAAAGCCCCCGTGTATGCTGGCACCAGTCCTGTTTCTGGCTACTTTGTGGATTTTAAGGAAGAGGATTCTGGGGAGTGGAGCACCGTAAACGAGGCGCCGACTCCAAATCGCTATTTAAAGGTGATTCATTCATTGTTTTTTTTTTTTTCTTTTGCGCGGAAGTAGTTTTGATCCTTCTAGCAAACCTGCTTAACCCCCCCCCCCCACACCCCGGTGAACGTGTTGGCGTAGCTTGGGTGCGTGCGAGGGTTGTGGGGCTGGGCAAGGCGGGGCTCACCTCCAGGGTGGTCTGCAGAGCAAGTGCAGGGGCTTCCAGCAGGGGGGCCTGGGGAGGTAGTGCTTCTTCTCCCTGCAGGGCCACATTGCTGGGGAGCCTGTGTGGACCTTCCCACCGTCTTTCCCTCTCACAGTCTAACCGCTGTAAACGGAACTAGCAGAATGTGCCCTAGGCAGGGACTATTAACACCACACTGGGTCCTTTCCCTCTCTGCCCTATGCTTCCTCACTCGCCAGTGGAAGTCCATGTGATAGATGCACACCAGCTCCAGGAGAATTGCTCGGTCCTCTCTTCCTCTAAGCGTTTCTACTTTAGCACTTGCAATGTGCTGTCCCTGGTCAGTGGTGACAGCTGCCCCTGGACCCCGAGGCCCCTGTGCCTGGAGACTGCACCCAGCCGCCTTCCCCTCCTGGCTGTGGGCCTGGGTGTGTGGGTGGATGGGATGCAGGGTCCCTTCCTTAAGGACCGGCCATATCAGCTGCAGGTACCGGCCGCCACTGCAGGGGATATAGACAGGCCCCACCCTCTGCAGAATGGCCTCACAACACGAAGCCATCTCTCTCTTTTTTTTTTTTTGGCCATACTGGGGATTGAACTCAGGGGCATTCTACCTCCGAGCTATACCCCCAGCCCTGTTTTTTTATTCTTTATTTTGAAACCGGGTCTCACTAAGTTGCGGAGTGCCTCACTAGGTAGCTGAGGCTGGCCAAGAACCCAGATCCTCTGGTCTCAGCCTCCCAAATGCGGGGATTACAAGCGTGCGCCACCACGCCCGGCTTGAAGCCATCTCTTTTGAATGAACCAAGGAGCCCATGAGACAGAAGATGGCGCATGCATCTAAGTATGTACAAGAAGAGTGATTTCATTGCGACGTGTCCCAAAGTGAAGACTTCGCACTGTTAGAATCATATATAGAATAACATTTAGTCTCTCGGAATTATGCTAAGTATGAACACCAGCTGAAATCTAGTCCATGTGACTTACTTCTGCTTCAAAATGTGCAGAGAAAGATGAAGGATGGAGGGCACACCCCAGCGCGTTCATTCCTGCAAGTGAGGCTACGCACGCCTGGTGTCTCTAGCTCTCCAACGCGCTAGCTCCCCACCTGCAGCTCTTCCGACCGGGTGGAGTAAGAAGTCGTGTTTAAAAAGAAGGCGTGTGCTCAATTCCCCTGTCCTTCCCAGGTCTGCGACCTGCAGCAAGGCAAGACCTACGTGTTCAGAGTGCGGGCGGTGAACGGCAGCGGGCCGGGGAAGCCGTCGGACACGTCGGAGCCGGTGCTGGTGGAGGCCAGGCCAGGTGTGAGCGGCAGGGTCCCGGGACCCTGGCGCGCGTCTATCTGTGTGCACGCGTGTGTGCGTGGGTGTTGGGAGGGATGATGGATGGATGTACTGCGTTTCCACAGATCTGAACTGAAGGTGAGCTCAGGCTCTGCACTTGCTCCAAGTCCCCTGAGCAGGCGACAGCCTTCGGTGTGGTCTGCATGGCGGGCCGGGATAGTTCAGGGAGTGATACGGTCAGGAAGTAAGGTGGCTTCTTAGATCGTTGCTGAGTTAGTTCGACCGTACATTTATAAGGCTGTCTGTGATTTTCTTGACTGCAATGGATTAAACCCCCTTGAGAAGGGAAGCCCCCGGGTGGAGGAGGTCGGCTCACAGGGCTCGTGGGTGCAGGTGTGTGAGTCTGTGCACTGTGGGAGGAGACAGAGCCACATGCCAAGGCCCGGCCGCCTCTCCCGGGAGCCCTGGCTCTCTGACGTGGACCCTGGCTTTCCTCTGTTCTGCCGCAGGGCTGGCTTTCTTGCTTCTCCATTCTCTGGTAGCTCAAGAGCACCTCTGCTACGGGGCCTCAGGTCCACTTGCTTGCAGAGGCTGAGCCACATCCCCTCCTGTCCCTAGCTGCTAAGATGAGTTCTGATGGGCACATGTTGGGTCACAGTCCACTTGGGTCAAAACACAGCAAGCAAGGACAGATACTCACCCCTAAGACAGAACTACCAACAAGAAAAGGAGCCCATGTGGGTGAGAGCTCGTGGGGTTAATGCTGCCTTCTGGGCCTCCTCATGAGGGCGAGGGGGTTGATCTCAGAGGAGGGATGCCTAGGGCTTGAGCAGCAGTGCCAGTGTGTTCTAGAGAAGCACTGGATTCAGGAAAGGAAGAGGTGAGGATAGAGACAGGATGACTTAATTGCAACACATTCAGCCAGGCCCTCCCTGCCCACACCCCCTCAACTGGTCTGCACTCCATGGCTCTTGGGTTCAGTCCTGTACACATTAGGTAAAACTGGTGATCCAGTGTGAAATAAGTCCTCTGCCTGTGCCGTCACGGTGTGCCTGAAGCCACCTCACCTTTTGTAGGCACAAAGGAAATCAGCGCCGGCGTGGACGAAGAGGGCAACATCTACCTGGGTTTCGACTGCCAGGAAATGACCGATGCCTCTCAGTTCACCTGGTGCAAATCCTATGAGGAGATTGCGGACGACGAGAGGTTTGGTGTCCGCACAGAGGGCGACCAGTAAGTCAGCGCGCTTCCAAGGGGGATGCTGGGACCCTTCGGGAATCCCCGCAGCCCGAGATAACCGAGACTCACCTTCTGTGATTCCAGCTCGAAGCTGTACTTTAAGAACCCCGACAAAGTGGACGTGGGGACATACTCCGTGTCTGTCAGTGACACGGATGGCGTGTCCTCCAGCTTCGTTTTGGATGAGGAAGGTAATGTCTATGTGCCCCGGCTTTGCCTGTTGCAGTTTTATCTCATTTTCAAAGACTGACTCATATGTAGAGGAGCCTTACCTGATTAGAAAAGGCGCGTGGTTTGTGGGAGGTTGGCAATGGTGACTATTCACTCTAGATATTGAGCCAGCACGGGCTGGGCACTCCTCGGCCTCTGGTGGCTGGCCCAGGACATACCGCATGCAGTCTCCAACTTGAAGTTTTAAAACCAAGGGTTCAGGCCAAGGCCCAGAAGTCAAACACGCCAGGGAGTCAAGTAGGAAGTAGTGTGTTAGCAGACAAGCCCATCCAGCTAAGGAGAGGCACCGGGAGGGAGGACTCCCCATCCTACCAACAGGGAGGAGCTGGGGCGACCAAGAGGGAATGAATTCTAGTGTGTGTAAAGTGAGTCTTACCTGCCACTGCCAAGGTTTCTTGGTCTTTCTTCCATGGGGGGACATGAGAAGCCTATCTAGCAGGATCTGGGGGAGCAGTGCTGTCCTCGGTAGGTCGATGGAGCTGGGTTCACCAGGCAAAGGGTCTCGAGGCAGGTGAGCCTGCTCCTTTACCTGCTCCTCCCCTAGACTGCCTCCACCACTGGACTGGGGTTTCTCCGCCATTGTCTACAAACCCTCTTGTATAGTCGTAATTACTCCCTTGCTTGTGCATATTAGAGAAAACACATGACCCTTCACTTTCTGTGATTGGCTAAACTCACTTAACATAGTGTTCTCCAGGTCCTTCCATTTTCCTGCAAATGATGTAATTTTGTTCTTCTTTATGGCTGAGTAGTAGAATTCCTTTGTGTGTATATCTCATAATGTTGTAATCCATTCTCTGTTGATGGACACCTAAGTTAGTTTCATGAGTTGGCTATTAGGAATTGTGTTCCTATAAACATGGATATGAATGTATTGCCATAATGATTTCAGTCCCTTTGGAAAGCTACCCAGTAGTATAATAGCTGGATCATAGGGTGGATCCATTCCCAGTTTTCTGAGGAATCTCCACACTGGTCTCCATAGTGGCTGCACTAATTTGCCACCCCATTAACAGTATAGAGAGTTCTTATTTCCCCATATTTTCACCAGCATTGATTGTTGTTTGACTTCTTGATGATTGCCATTCTGATTGGGGTTAGATGGAATCTCAGTGTAGTTTTGATTTGCATCTTCCTGGTTCTAATGATGTTGAACATTTTTTCCCATGTATTTCTTGGGAACTAGTATTTCTTCTTTTGTGAAGTATCTATTTAGTTCAATTGTCCAATTCTTGATTGTGTTATTTGCTTTTTTAGTGTTAAGTTCAAGTGCGTTCTTTAAATGTCGAGGACCCCAGTTGCAGCTAAGGTACCGAAGGCTAAGGCCCTCCTCTCTCTCCTCCTCATTTTCAGTTCAAAAGTGAATCCTGGTGATGCAAAATCTTCACACTCATTTAGCTTTCCTGTTGTTTAAGAACTTCCGAACGCCCAGGCCAAAATTGATTACAGTATTTTCCCCTTCATTTTAGAGCTTGAACGTTTGATGGCGCTGAGCAATGAGATAAAGAATCCCAGTAAGTAAGCCGCCTGCCTTTCATGAGCGCTTGGAACCCGTGGGTGGCTCCGGAGTGTCTGGGTGGCCTCACCTGGGACCCCAGCCCGCAGGCTTGCACCTGTGGATTTAAAGCAGCTACTAGCTCCTACCGTGGAGATGCCCAGGTCTGCTCCTAATCCATTTAAGCAAGGTGTCTACCCAATGCGATCTTTAGTTACTGAGTTGCACCAAGCAGGAAAGGGACATGAGCAGTTTCGGTGGCTGATGGAGTCCAGGGAGCTGCTGCAGAGCCCAGGGGACACGAAGCTCTAAATGCAACAACAGGCTAATCACAGCCTGGCTTTTTGGTTTTGGTTTCCATAATCCAATGCAGTACCTGAGGGTCTCGCATTCCGGAAAGGTTTAATAACTGGGATTGATAGCACCCTACGGCACTCGAGGGCTCCTTCTCCCAAGGGTGCATGCCTCAATGACTTGCCATTTCTTTTCTTCCCGTAGCCATCCCTCTGAAATCGGAGCTGGCTTATGAGATTTTCGATAAGGGCCAGGTTCGCTTCTGGCTCCAGGCTGAGCACTTATCACCAGATGCCACCTTCAGGTTCGTTATCAATGACCGAGAAGTCTCCGACAGCGAGGTGAGTTTGCGGGAGCCAGCCGGGGCTTCAGAGGGAGCCGGGCTTTGCTGGCGGGTCGATTGTGTAAAGTCAACCTTCTGCTTGTCCTCAAAACCCGGGGCCTGGGAGGTTGGCGAAATGAATGAAGAAGGGGGGCCCTTGCTGTGTTTAGACGCTTGGTCTGGGTTGGATGAGACATTGGCAATGTTTGAAATCCAAGCCTGCTAGAATTAAAAAAATGACAAACTTTATTTTGGAGACGTGAAGCTCAGTTTTATGAAAAGGTTCGGGATATGTGGAAGGGGGGGGGGATCATTGGCAAATCAGTTTACTCTTGATGATGGTGGTGAAGGCTTGTGCTTTTTGCTCTACTGTGAGGATCCTCTCCCAGCACCCCCATCCCTGACAGCTTCCCAGGGGAGCCACCAGCACCAGGTGGGGAATACATTTGTTTCTGCAGTGCCTGGGACCTTTCAGGCTGCTCCCTTGGTGTGGCAGGTCCGATCTGGACAAGAAAGCAGCGGTGAAACTATCAGATACATGCACAGATGATGCAGAGACGCGAGCTCCTTTGCCTTTGTTCTACTTTTAATTGTATAAGATGAATCTTGGGGCAATTCCGGACCCTCTGTCCTTGGCCGGGCGATATTTGAGATGGCGTTCGTTATGTTCAGATACATTTTCTCTTGCCTGCGTACGGCTCACCAGGAAGCCTGGTTAAAGGACGACCTGTCTGATGGAGGGCTCTCTTTGCTGTTCCAGGGTCTCTCGAAGCCTGCCACCATGAGCTCTTCCGACCGCGTTTCTCTTGAGACTCAGTGCAGTGTCACTTAGCTAGCCTATCGAGTCCTGGATGCCCTGCTCCTGTGCTGACACATGCTAATCAAAGCTTTAGGCAAGAGATGGGCCAGGCCTTGGGGGCAGCCCGCGTGCGCGTGCTACTCCTCTGAGCTAGACTCCTCACCCACAGCCCAAGCTCCATGTCTGACGGTGTTTAGCAGAACGAGTGGGTGAGATGTGGTCTGTCAGACAGAAAGCTTGCCTGGACAGGGATCCTGTGAATTTTCTTATCAAATCAGGCAGTCATCCATCCCTTGAGAATCAAGATACACTTAAAGGCTCATAGAGATGGCAGAGTTGGCTAAAGAGCAGAGAGCAAGTGGTTTCTTTGGGCTGCGAAAGAGCCAACGTCACAAACGGCACCTAGGCGAGAGTACTGCCTCATCAAGGTGATTGGAGAACTTTGTTCGTGCTATGCAATGAAATGGGATTTAGTGTAATTGCACTTTATTTGCAGAACATCCTTTGATTAACATTTCCTGCCTGCCATAGAGAGGTTGTTTTAAGCCGGATGCCGTGGCTACCTGGCTCATCTTTGGCGTGTGCCTGCACTATTTCATTTCTTTAATTAGTGATCCGCAGGTGGCTTTTACACCTGAAGACCCAGGCCGTTTTGTGAAAGCCACATAAAAGCCTGTGTTTATAGCACTCGTAAAATCGTTGAACTTCATCTTGCCACAACGGTGGTCGCCAGAAGCCTAATTATTTCCCGAAACCTGCCCAGATACTGCAGCACAGAGGCATAGACAGCTGAGAAGGCTCCTCCGGTACGGCCGAGCCTCGGGTTGGTGCCAGTCATCCCTTTGGACTTCTCAGAGCTAATTAGAGCAAGTTCCTATTGTTCTCCAAGTACAGATTTCCACAGTCAGCGGGTACCATGCAGATAAAGACAGGGGATTTTCTGGTCAACTTAATACTTGGCTCTTGATAGTCAGAACCAGTACTCAAAACTAGACAGAGTGCAAGGCCATGGCAGGACCCCTCTGGGCACGGGCCCTTGTTCCCCTGATCTGCCTGCGTGTGGAGCCTCAAAGAACCACATCAGATTCAAAGCCACTGTGTCCTTGGGGTCATGGCTAAAGGCCTCTCTCGGGGTTAGCGGGAGGCCATGCTGTCTCCATCTCCTTCCTACCTTGAAGGAGACGGTGCTTCCTCTTCCAGTTCCCACGTGGGGAAACAGCTCAGAGCTCTTCTACACATGCCTGTGTGCTTTCTAATATTTGAAGCAATACGGGAATGTCTAATTGTAAAAGTATTTTGTCTCCTGAAGATAGAAGACTTAGGGTCGGTTGGCTTTATTCACTTAAAACTTGGAAGCCATAGGTCAGATTTTCAGAAACTGAAGCATCGCGGTGAGTCACCGAGAACTCGGAATGCACCTCCTTTCCCAGGGGTTAGCAGGGGGCATCTCACACCCTGCTTAGCGCTATTCTGTCATCGACAACAGAACAGCAGGGGCAGGATGGTAAGACTTCAACCTTGCCCTCATGGAGGCCATCTGAGAGTTGAAGACACGCAACTTCAATTAGAAAGCTGAGGAAAAACCGCAGAATTATCCAGGTGTCACGACAGTACAGTGAGCGCTATCAGATAAGGCAGAGATCTGGAATCTGGAGAGATTTAATTATGGCCAAGCAGAGGGCTGTTGACCTGGTCATAAGGGGTAGAGCTCAGGAGAGGGGACAAAGAGAAGGAGAACTCTGGCTGCCCCCTGCGTCTGAGAGATGGGACATAGCAGAGACCGGAAGGGACACACAGTCTTGGGAACTACCTCCGGGTCACGGAGTGGGCCAGGACCCAGGCCTGGAGTGTCAGGCAGATCTTACAAAGGAGCCGAGAGAGAAACTGAACAAAGTTGCTGTCTTGCTAACATTCACATTCTAGTCTGTCTTGTGACACTGGCATTTGGGACATAAAAACATAAATGCAACCTCGAAGAGAAAGAAGGGCATCGCAAAAATAAACACACCCGATTATCAGAAAAGAGCGGCTGGTTTTCTGGCTGCAGATGGAAAGGCCTCCTGGGACTCCTCCTGGGCAGGGTGGTGCGGAGCGTGGTCCTGGGGGCGGGTCCCGCTGCTGCTCACCACAGCTTAGTAACTTTGATTCCACTCACCTGGCCCTGGGACCTCTTGCTTTCACGCCTAAGGTCATGATTCAGGCTGGGAAGCCTCTCACAAGTCCGTCTGAAAGCCGACAGACCTGCAGGAAGCAGAGATAGCAAACCGTGTGGCTCCACGGTTGAGTCTGGGTGCAGCGAGGTCGGGCCAGTGGAGAGGGTCGTCCTGTGATTTATGGGAAGCGGCCCGCTTCATCCTTCTGTCATTTACATGAGTGTCCTCCGAGGTGCCTTGATGGCCTTCCTTGCCCAGCCATTGCTGTCTTGGGGGTACGCCATTCACTGGGCACCGTCCTCCTGCCTCTAGGACTCCTGCTTAATTTCACCAGTGAAAAGGAAGAGTGAAACACAGTCCGTTGGCAACCATCCAGCCTCCGGTGCGTCGTCTCAGCACAGAGGAGGAGAGGGCGGAGGCTTGGGGGAGCTGGGCTGTGGACACTGGGCCCATGGCATTGAACATGTCCATCTCAGCTGCCACCCGCACGGGCCGTGTGCCGGTGCCTGCTCAGCAGGGGTGACGTGGCTGGGGAGTGAGGCGGTGTTGAAGGAAGGGACGTGACAAGGGAAGTCCGGGTTGAGGAATGAGCCCCTGGGTCTGCCTCACACCTGACACTTGATCTGAAGAGCAAGGGCTCTGCTCGACCTTGAAGTCGATCCGTCCCTGGACCTGGAAGGGCGCTCTGGTCTCCTGGCCACCCCTGCTGGCCCTCACCCCCGTCGGCGCCTCTCCTGCGGCTGTTCACCACTGGGTGGCTTGACTTTGCACCTGTCCACCTCTCTGGGGCCGAGGTCATGTCCGGCTCCTCTACGGTCTCGGTGGTCTCAGCAGGTCTATAGAAGCAACTGAACTGCCTCTTGCTGCATGCTGAATGAGCAAAGACCAGTGCAGAAACCATGCCTGGAGAGTGAGAGTGGGAAGACTGGAGGATTAAGGGCATCCTTGAGGACAGTCTGCTCGGCCTCTCTCCGGGGTCAGCGGTCAGCCGGCCACAGCCCACAGGAGACCGCAGGCAGCAGGGCGGACCGCTAACACAGGGCTGGCTCTCGGATTACAATGTGACATCCAGTTGGTACTTATTGCTGGTCAGTGCCCTGCTAGATGCGGGGAGAGAGAGGTTGCAGAGATGGGTCGGAGGCAGTCCTGCTTCTCAGAGGCTCATGGGCTAGCAGGGCAGGTGGCCAGGAGATGAGTGGATGGGGAGGGGGCTGCTTCTGTGATGTGGGCTGTTGAGACCCTCAGGGGGGCACCCAACCTCCCCCAGGGGCATCAGGAAAGTCTTCCTGGGGCCAGTCATGAGGGAGCAGGGCTGGTGTTCAGGAGGAGGACGGCAGTGCCAGGCTGTTGTTGGGAGACGGCGCTGAGGCCCAGGAATAGGCGGGCTTGTAGTGGGAAGGGAGGTGCTGGATTTGTAAAAGCATGAAGTGTTCCTCCACCTTCTTCCAAAAAGAGCCAAAGAGGCAGGCGGGCTAGGTCTGTGTGTGGGGAGGTCCTGCCCTGTCTGTCCTGAAGCACATTAGAAGTCGTAGAATGATAAAACCACAACCCTCCTGAGGCTGTGTCTGTCCGTCTGTCCCTGGTGACGGGTGCTGTACCCCACCGTGGTGTGAGGCTGCGGCCGAGTCCTGCGGGCTGAGGGCCGCTCTGGCCAGGACCACGGATGGCTGCTCTCTGCCTGGGGTCTTAGCACTGCCTGTCACTGATTTCCTCTGTGGGTTTTGACTGGACGCTCTTTCTTTGGCGAGGAGGAGAGTTTCTGCGGGGAAGCTGCGGGTAGTGGTTTGCGCTCCCGTGACTCCCCACGTGGATCCTGGGCGTCAGGGGGAGGGAGGCTCATACCCTTTGACGACTCTTGGTTCACCCGGAGGTTTGGTTGCTAACAATTCCTTCTGTGCTTCTTTGAGTCCTCTTCCTCAAGATGCGATAACTGAGCAACGATTAGCATGGGGAGAGACAGCGGAAGGGATTTCACGGTGTTGTTTCCCTGTCTCCCTCATGGTTTGCAGACGCACAGAATTAAATGCGACAAATCGACGGGCATCATTGAGATGGTGATGGACCGGTTCACGATTGAAAACGAGGGCACCTACACCGTGCAGATTCAGGATGGCAACGCCAAAAACCAGTCCTCTCTGGTCCTCATTGGAGATGGTATGCTGCGCTGAGTGGTTCCACGCGTCTATGGAAAATAATTCAGAGCAGATTCTTAGATGGGGGGGTGGTGGTGGGGGGAGAAACAAATGTATTTCATCTTTTGTTCTCTTGAATATTGAATTCAGCTTTCAGGGCCGTCCTAGACGAGGCCGAATTTCAGAGGAAGGAGTTTCTCAGGAAGCAAGGTAAGAGGTCCCCTCTTTCCCGCCACCAGTAGAGAGCACAGACCCCGCTTGCAGCCAGTGGCTCAGGAGCTTAAGGTGACCAGAGTCACTCCCTGTCCCAGTCGATCCTGGGATCCTTCTCTGTCCTTTACACTTCCCCCTGCATTTTACCTCAACTGTCTCTTGCCTCTAACTCCAAAAGCCCTGGCTCTGATCTGCTTTGCTCATATTTCCTGTTGTTGTCTGGTAGAGGAAGGGTCTGTGTGACCAGGCTCTGGGTGATGGGCTGCCCTGCAGGTCCTGCTATGTCCTGCTGAGAGACAACCTGTCCCAGTGCTCCTTTCCTCAACACACGGTACTATGTCCACACAGCATACCAGGCAGGGTTAGGCCACTGGATCCATACCCATGGGCTTAGCCAAGCCTCCTCTCCCGCCTGGTCAGTGCAGTGCCCTGGAGAGGTCCGGTGGGCTGCTGTGGCCACCTTTTCTTGGTGTCCATCCTATCCTTGCCTGGTCTTGCCTCTCCCCTGGCTTTTAAAACAAGGCAGCAAGGCAGGCGTGGTGGCCCACACTTATAATCCCAGTACTTGGGAAGCTGAGAACTGAGGATCTGGGTTCACAGCAAGCCTCAGTTACTTAGTGAGGCCCTCTGCAACTTAGAGAGACCCTGTGCCAAAATAAAGAATAAAAAATAGGGCTGGGGATGTAGCTTGGAGGTAGAATGCCCCTGGGTTCAATCCTGCAAAACAAACAAACAAACAAACAAACAAACAAGGCGGCATGAACCCATGCTCCATCTGGGTCAACTTTGCGGAGTGTCTTTTTATGCATACTTTCTTTAAAGCTGCTTTGTCTTTCTGTGTGGTGTGGAGTGGAACAATGGTGCTATCAGTCTGTGACTTACTGCTCTGTTTATTTTTAAATAAACATGATTGGGATTTTTGAAAAACATACTAGGCGAATAAAGCCTGCATTTGCAGAATTGAGAGGGCAAGCTGCATTTCATCTCTGTTAATTCTCTTACTTTAAACATTCTATGTGTCTCTGTTAATTCTCCCACTGTAACATTCTGTATACTAAGTTGCTGAATGCTCGGTCAGACATGACTCCTGAGAAGGGCAATGTAACTACATCAGTATTCTTCTTTCTAAAGAGTAAGATGTAAGGAGGGTCTAGATAGTTTGTTTCCTACTAGCAAAAGCAGGATCCTCCTGGAGAATCAGTGTTAACCCGTGTCCACTTCAGGGCCGTGCAAACTCTCTCAGTTTCATACTGCACAGCTGCTAATTTTTTTTCTGTCCAAAAATGTATTGTATATGTAGTATCTACACAGAGATACAAACACACAGCATACATATATGAACATGTATTTAATATCTATATAACATATATCATTTATTCTTGTAACTGCCTTCTTTTTTTTTTTTTGAAAAAATCCTTTTCCCTTTTATTCTTCCTCAGGTCCTCATTTTGCTGAGTATCTGCACTGGGACGTCACAGAAGAGTGTGAAGTCCGGCTCCTCTGTAAGGTGAGAAGCCGCATTCTAGCATTCTAAGAGGGAAGACGGACATCCTTGTTCTGTCCGAGGGCCAGGACAGGGGCCGCTGTGGTCAGATGACGCCCGTCCTGTGCATGTGGCCGCGGCTCAGGAGTCAGTAGACCTGCGGCTCTCGGTTCCAGGGCCCTCTTGTATCTATGCACTCAGTGGCGTTCCTGTCTCCTTGTCAGTTTTCCATTCTAGTATTTCAGCGTTTGCCCTGTCTCCTTTGTGAGGTTACAGTGTCATGACTCTCAAAAGAAGATTTGAGCAGAGGGTTTACTCAGAACTTTAGCACATAGATTGGCAAGAGGGCCCCCAAGTGATTCTCACTGTCACACTGCTCCTCTGACCTCATCAGGAAAGAAAAGGCCTGTTTTGGGGAATGAGATACTTCTTGCTCCTGAAATGGTGCACGCTGAAGAGCAACTGCTAAGAGCTTTACAGACCTCTAGGAGTAGTCTGTGCTACTTACGAGTAAAGGTGCCTTCCTCATCGCCTGTCTTTACTTGTGACAGCTCACATAAACACAAGGTCTTTACACCATCCCTGCAATTGCAGGGGCCGGGATGAGCACCTTTTGTGCTTTGGGGTGCAGCTGTGAGGGCTTCGTTATGTTAGGAGCTGGAGTTTGGAAATCTGTACCCACTATTGAGAGTGACAGCCTTTCTGTGGCCTCTGTCGGAGACGGCCTGTGGTGGGTGGGGTTTGTCTGTTTTTTTGGGACTGAGATTTGCAGTCTTAAAAGCTTTGTTCTCATGAGACAGAGTGGTCTTTTATACTTAAGATTTCTGTTTTGTAGGTCGCAAACACCAAGAAAGAGACGACTTTCAAATGGCTCAAGGATGATGTTTTATATGAAACAGAGACATTGCCCGACCTGGAAAAGGGGGTCTGTGAGCTGCGCATACCAAAGGTATCATTATCATCGTGCAGGAAGTAAGACGAGGGAGAGAGAGAGAGAGAGAGAGAGAGAGAGAGAGAGAGAGAAGAGCAAAGCAAGATAGCACTTTAGCACTTCCAGGGAAATCAGAAGTTCTGTATCATCTTCCAGTTTGTACTGAGGCTATCCGTGGTTTGCAGGGAAAATGGATTAGCATCAACCCCATCTTGTATCACAGTGTAGGTTTTACGTTAAATGTGGGATGTGTTCTATTTGCAGCTGTCGAAGAAGGACCATGGAGAGTACAAGGCGAACTTGAAGGACGAGAGGGGCCAAGATGTGTCTATCCTCGAAATAGCTGGCAAAGGTAGGGCGCGCCTTCCTTGTCCTGTGGAGCAGCCTGCATCTGCCTGGAGGATGAGTCGTGTAGGATGGCATCTACCTGCGTCCTCAGCTGTCACTCAGGCGGTCTCTGTAGCAGTCACATTGTGCAGGAAGGCGTATCTGTAACTCAGTTGCACTCAGAGCAGCATCAGTGTTGTAGAGAAATGTACTTTGTCGCTTTTGGGTTCGGTGAAGTGTCACGTAGGTCCCTCATCAGAAGCCAGGTTTCATCCCCTTAACACCGCAGTTAAAATGAGTGCGGCACTGATGAAGTGGTTCAGTTGCAAGTACAGCTGGATTTATGTCGAGTACAAGGTCCTTGTCCCCTGTTTCAACAGCAAATAGGCTAGGAGGATTTATTGCACGCATAAACCTTTTATGGCTAAATAGTACTATTTTAATGTGTCATTTTTCAAATGAATGTCATGGTTTTCTTGTGTCAACCTAATTGACCCTGGAAACGCTGCTTTCTGTTGCGACAGCACGTGGTCACGATCTGTTTCCTTCTCCCTTCCAGTGTACGAGGACATGATCCTGGCTATGAGTCGGGTCTGCGGTAAGTCAGCGTCTGGGAGTTTTCAGGTGTTTTTGGATGCGAGCTCTTTTTCCTGAGGTGGACGCTCGCCCCTGCCGGTTTGCCCTTGGCTAATCTAGACAATTGCTCTGTCCAAAATTGCCATGGGAATCTTCATTTTGAATGCTGAAGAACAGCAGTGAGACTTTAAAACTCTGGCTTGGGCTCATATGCATTAAACCATTTTTAGTGTTGCAAATAAATTTTCTCTTTCCATTTGCCCTTTCCTGGAAACTGGGAGGGCAAAGACACTGGCTATTAACTTAATAATACCTGCATAGTGCTTTATGCTAATACTTACATAATTTTGTTACTGTCGGCTCTCTGGAGAATATCGAATTTGTGTTTTCTTGCTAAGTAACGGAGACCTGGGCACTCAGGTGGCTGCAGCCCAGCCCCGGCAGAAGCTGACCCCCACTCACCTGGCTCCACTTTGGTCCTGCACGCTATTCCTGGCATTCTTGGGGGATCGTTTTATGTTTACTTCCATTGCTTTCTCAGAACAGCACTGCAGGAGACCTTCCGGTTCTTGCAGGGCCCAATGAAATGGCTGCATCTTAAATGAGCT
>PVLC010035110.1:5111-16615 GCA_004027655.1 Graphiurus murinus | reverse complement strand
AGAGGGGTTCAGACCCGGGTGTGGTGGCGCACGCTTGTAATCCAAGTTATTGGGAGGCTGAGACCAGAGGATCCGGGTTGGTGGCCAGCCTCAGCTACTTCTTGAAGCCCTCTGCAACTTAGTGAGACCCTGTCTCAAAATGAAGAATAAAAAATAGGGCTGGGACGCGCTGGTGGCCGCCACGACCAGTCACCTGGTCCTGAACCCACTGGAAGCCCTGCCCTTCTGCAGCAGGGAGGGGGCATTTTCTGGCAGTTTGCTGTGGGGACAGGGACCCAGGCTGCAGCGTCCTCCCCGCCAGGCCCGACGCGACACCCCTCCCCCAGGCCTGCACATCTGCCCGCCCGCGCGCGCGTGCGCCTCACCTGGTTGGCTTTCTCCAGGTTGGTCATGATCAGGCCGACTTCATCTGCCCTGAGACACAGAGGTGAGGCCCTGAGGGCGTCCCGCCAGGCCCTCCCGTAGCCCACTTCACCTCAGCCCCAGGAGGCTGTCTCCCACACTGCCTACCAGAGAGAAACCAGGCGCGGAGAAAAGACCCCAGGCGGCGGGCACCGGGAATAGGGCCCCAGCAGGCAGCCCTCCCTCCCATTCCTCTTGGGGCTCAGAGCTGCCCGCTGTGCCCTCCACCCGGAATGGCCTTCCTCAAGAGGAGGAGAGGCCAGAGGAGGAGGAGGCTGTCTGCTGTCTGAGGGTGGAGGCTGTCTGGAGGGTCTGAGGGTGGAGGCTGTCTGTAGAGGCCGAGGCCGAGGCCCCAGCAGGAAGCGCACTTACTTGGCGGCGGCCTCCTCATCATATTTCCGTCGCAGCTCCAACAGCTCGGTCTGCGTGGCCTTTAACGCTGGGAAAGGTAAAAACCCGGGTGAGATGCGGACCCCAGAGAGGACAGGGCCGGCCTCCCTCGACGGGGCGGAGGGGCCCGTCCCGGGACAGCTGCCGAGTGAGGGAGTCAGGCCTGGCGCTGCTGGCGAGCCCCCCCCCCCCCCCCCGCGTGCCGTACCCCTGTCCCTGGCAGAGCTCGGAGCGGGGAGGCCAGGTGAGCGCCTCTGGGAGTCCGGGGCGCTCGGGGGCCCTGGCCAGGTGGCCGCGGGCAGCGTCCCTGTGTCCCTGCCTGGGCCGCGACCCCCGGCGCCTTCTAGGTGTCACCCTGAGCTCAGCGCAGCCCGAGGCTTGGCCAGCAGCGGGTGGGGGTCGTGGCTGTCACAGGGGTGACAGGAGGCGAGGGCGTGGACTCTGTAGAGCGGCTTTGCCCCCAGACCCAGACCTCGCCCTCCCATCGCCGCCGGGCACTCCCTCCTGAGCCTTCTTCCTGCTGGGTGGGGCCCTGTTGGGGAAGGTGGCTTTCTCCTCCCTCCCCAACCCCCTCTTTGTCTTTTTCAGTGTTGGGGATGGAACCCATGGGCCTTCTACCTCCAAGCTACACCCCCAGCCCCATTTTATTTGGGTCTCACTAAGTTGCTGAGGCTGGCCTCCAACCTGTGATCCTCCTATCTCAGCCTCCCAAGTGCTGGGATTAGAGACGTGAACCCCCACCCCGGCTGCCTAACTCCCTTTCGCCCTTCTGCTTCTAGAGTCCCCGGGCTTGGCGCACCCCATGGTGTCCCGGCGTCACTGCCCTGCACCCCCAGATGCGCCGGGAACGCACCTGAATGTAGGACCTTGATCTTCTCCTCTGCCTCTCCCAGTCGGGCTGCCAGAGTGACCCGCGCTTCCCGGAGGCCCCTGCGGAGAGGCCGGGGGCGGCGGTCAGGCATTTGGCTGTCTTGCTGTTTTGCTGACCGTACCCTGTAGACACTGCTCTGTTCAGGTTTGTCAGTATTTTATTTTTTTGTGGAACTGAGGATCGAATCCAGGGGTGTTCTACCTCTGAGCTACACCCCTAGCCCTGTTTATTTTGAAACAGGGTCTTGCTAGGATGAGAGCCTCACTACTTGCTGAGGCTGTTCTTGAACCTGTGATCCTCTTGTCTACCTCCGAGCTAAACTCCCAGTATAGCTTTTTTTTGGTTTGGAAACAGGGTCTCTGCTAGGTTGCTGAGAGTCTCGCTAAGTTGCTGAGGCTGGCCTCTAAACCTGTAATCCTCCTGTCTCAGCCTCCCAAGCACTGGGACGACAGGCATTCGCCCCCACGCCTGGCCCGATTCCTCTTCTTTATTCGTGTGCCTTCCCCACTGCGGGTGAGCTCCAGGAGGGCGGGGGTCCTGTCCCGACCGGCACTGTCGCCCCCCCAGCCCCCACAGTGATTCCCGCCACAGCCGAGTCGGGCCGTCCGTGCCTCCAATCCCAGGCGCATCTCATTTCATTCTTGTAGCGGCCCAGGATTGAGCGCCTCCGCGGGTCAGTGTTCTGTGTCCACCTGGCGAGGGCATCGTCCCCAGCGGCTTGGACGCACGCTGACTTAGGCGGCTCTCTGAGGACGTGACTCCTGTCTACAGTCAATGGATGTTAAATAAAGGAGAAGATCTTCCATGTGGTGGGTGAGCCTCATCTAATCAGTTGAAGGCCTTTTTCTTTTTCTTTCTCCTCCCCCCTTTTTTTTTTCTTGATAGGGTCTTGCTATGTTGTCCAGGCTGGTCTCATCCTCCTGGGCTCAAGGGACCCTCCTGCCTCAGCCTCCCAAGTAGCTGAGATGACAGGTGTGTGCCACCACACTCAGCTCCGTTGAGGATCCTACCGGCAAACTGAGGAGGAAGCAGCTCAGCCTCAAGACTGCAGGACCAGCCAGGAGTGGGGGCCCACGCCTGTCATCCTAGTACTTGAGTGGTTGAGACAGGAGGATCGCAGGTTTGCAGCCAGTCTCAACAATGTAATGAGACTCTTAGCGACCTAGTGAGACCCCATTTCAAAATAAAAAATAAGAAAGGCTAGGGGTGTAGCTCAGAGATAGAATGCCCCTGGATTCAATCCTCAGTAGCAAGAAAAAAAAAAAAAAAAAAAAAAAAAAAAAAAAAAAAAAAAAAAAAAAAAAAAAAAAAAAAAAAAAAAAAAAAAAAAAGAGCAAGAGCGAGAGAAAGAAAAGAGAAAAGAAAAAAAGACCTCAGTACCTATGCATGCTGGCAGTTTCTGGACCGCCAGTCTGCTTGGCCCATGATTGCGTTGAGCTAAGTCCTCAAAATACACATTTCCATTTAAAAACAAAACCCACAAAGCCAGCCAGGGATGAGGGTACCTGCCTGTGATCCTAGTGTTTGGGAGGCTGAGACGGGAGGATCATAGGTTTAGAGGCCAGCCTCAGCAACTCAGCAAGACCCTCAGCAACCTAGTGAGACCCTGTTTCCAAATAAAAAATAAAATAGGGCTGGGGATGTAGCTCAAAAGTAGAATGCCTTGGTTCAATCCACAGCACCCCACACAAAAAAATAAATAAATAAAAATGAAACAAAACCCCACCAAACTATGATTTGTTTCTCTGGAGTGGTTGCCATTATAATGGGCCAGGCTTAGCTCCACTTTGCAGATGGGGAGACTGAGGCTCAGAAGAGCGAGGTGAGTCTCCAGGCCTGCTGGCGTCCAGAGCCCCCGCCCTTCCCTCCTCTCCAACCCCGACCTCAAGCCAGGCGGCGGTGAGACCCCAGCGCCCTCTGGGTCCCGGCCCCCCTCGCCCTGTCTCGGGCCCCCTCCTCGGCCCCCTCCTCACTTCTGTTTCTCCGCCTCATTTCTCTGCAGCAAGGCCTCTGTGGGGAGGGCTTGCCCGGGAATGCCTGGGGGGCGGCCGCCCTCGGTCGGCGTGGGCGCGGCTGGCGACGTCCCCTCTTTCTGCTCTGCGGGGGGGAAAGAGAGAGAAACACCCATCTCCAAGACGGCAAGGCGACAGGACAGGGGTCTCCACACACCGGATCAACCGGGCCGTTCTGCCTCAGCCTCCCAAGTACAGAGATTTTAGAAGTGCACCACCGCGCCTGGCTGCAATTTCACCATTTCATTTATTATTATTATTATTATTATTATTATTATTATTATTAATTATTTAGTGGTATTGGGGACCGAACCCAGGGGCATTTTACCTCTGAGCTACACCCCCAGTCCTATTTTTTATTCTTTATTTTGAAACAGGGTTATGGCGGGCCTCACTAAGCAGCTGAGGCTGGCTGCGAACCCGGATCCTCCGGTCTCAGCCTCCCAAGTACTGGAATTACAAGCATGCGCCACCACACCCAGCTTTAACTTTTTGTTTTGAAACAGGGTCTCACTAGGTTGATGAGATTCTCACTTGCTGAGGCTGGCCTCCAACCTGCAATCCTCCTGTCTCAGCCTCCCAAGTACTGCGATTACAGGTGTGCGCCACCACGCCTGACTTACTATGTTATTTATTGACCATTGGCCTCCCTTTGTAGAGGTTGCCAGCGCAAGAGGCAGGCCTTTTCTGTTCTCTCAGCCTCGTCTTTAGTACCTAGGGCAGCGCCGGGCTCCCAACTCCTATAAGCCCAGCAGTAAGTTGGCACCAAGGGTTTCCCCTGCTCCTGCCCTTGGCTTCTGCCTTTCTTGCTCAAGGACACCCCTGGCTGCATTTGTTCACCAATGCCTTGCCTTAAAACATTTCTTTTTTTTTTTTTTTTTTTTTTTTTTTGCGGTACTGGGGATTTTTTAGTCTTTATTTTGAAACAGGGTCTCACTAAGTTGTGGAGTGCCTTACTAGGTGGCTGAGGTTGGCCTCGAACCCGGATCCTCTGGTCTCAGCCTCCCAAATGCTGGGATTTCAAGCATGCGCCACCACGCCCGGCTGCCTTAAAACATTTCTAATCATAATATGTGTGCACCTAAACGCTCTGGTTTAGCCCTGGTATAGTCTCTTGGGTTTTTTATTTTTCATTTTTAGTACTGGGGATTGAACCCAGGGGCGTTCTACCTCTGAGCTACACCCCTGGCCCTATTTTATTTTTATTTTTAAACAGGGTCTCACTAGATTGCTGAGAGTCTCACTCTTGCTGAGGCTGTCCTCGAGCCTGCGATCCTCCTGTCTCAGCCTCCCAAGCACTGGGATGACAGGCGTGCGCCCCCACACCTGCTGTCTCCTGAAGCTCCCTGAGATCAGCGCGCACCTGTGTTCCGCAGTAGCGCCACCTCACCCCCGTGTCACCCACAGAGCCCACCCAGGGCGGCCGCGCCAGCGCTGCGGTGTTGGTCGGGGCGCCCCTCGGAGGCCTCGTCAGTACCTTTGGGGCCGAGGAGCTCGGGGTGCCTCTTCCACGGGGTGTGGAGGTCTCGCCGGGGCTGGCCGCTGGGGTCGAAGCTGGGGGGCTGCAGTCTGTCGTCTAGGCCGCGCACCTCAAACGCAGGCACGGGGTCTGCAGAGAAGGGGCGGGGAGGCTGTGGGGCTGGGTGCGCCTTCCTCGGGGAGCTGGGGGACACGCTGGCGGCACAGGGACAGCCCGGGGGACTTCCAGGTTCTCCAGGGCCACGGCGTCCTGCCTGGCCAGGGATGGTGGCACCAAGAACTGTCACCTTCTCTTTTTTTTTTTTTTTTTTCAGTACTGGGGATGGAACCCAGGGGTATTCTATCTCCGAGCTACACCCCTAGCCCTATTTTTTAGTCTTTATTTTGAAACAGGGTCTCACTAAGTTTTGGAGGCTGGTTGCAAACCTGCGATCCTCCCGTGTCAGCCTCCCAAGTACTGGGGTTACAAGCGTGTGCCACCACGCCCGGCTAACTGTCACCTTCTTGATTTGGCGATGTCACTGGAGGTGGCCGTGAGATGCTGGCCACAGCGAGGGCACCGAGTAAAGACCCAGCACTGGAACAGCTCTCCATGGCCGACCCATCCACAGACTCCCCTCCCCAGACGGTGCCTGTGTGCCTTGGGGAAACTGAGGCACGGCCACTCTGTGGACTCCCCGACAGCCTGTGGTGGTCAAGGGTGTATCCAGCAGCCTCCCACCTCTCTGTGTCCCCCAGCAGCTCCCTCCTGGCTTCATGGCCGCATCATCGTGGACCCGAGGGACCCATCATCCCTGTGATGTGCGTGGGTTGTCCATTAAAAAGTGGCCATTCTGCCGGGCATGGTGGCGCACGCTTGTAATCCCAGCATTCGGGAGGCTGAGACCGGAGGATCCGGGTTCGCGGCCAGCCTCAGCTACCTAGTGAGGCACTCTGCAACTTAGTGAGACCCTGTTTCAAAATAAAGAATAAAAAATAGGGCTGGGGGTGTAGCTTGGAGGTAGAATGCCCCTGAGTTCAATCCCCAGTACCGCAAAAAAATAAAAAATAAAAATAAAAAAATAAAAATAAAAATAAAAAGCGGCCGTTCCAGGAGCAAATCCACGCCCAGCTGTAAGAGGTCTCCCAATTTCCCAGTCACTGAAAGGTGGGGGCCCGTAAGGCTGCCTGGGACCCCCCTTCCTCTCAAAGCCCTTTACTGAGCCCGGCCATGGTGGCGGCGTACAACTGTAATCCCAATACTGGGGAGGCTGAGACAGGAGGATCGCAGGTCGAGGCCAGCCTCAGCAACTCAGTGAGGCCCTCTGCAACTTAGCGAGACCCTGATTCAAAACAGAAAAAATTAAAAAAGGCTGGGGGTGTAGCTTGGCGGTAGAATGCCCCTGGGTTCCATCCCCAGTGACATACACACGCTCACGCACACTCACACATAAATACACACACTCACAAACATACACACACATATACTCACATACACACACACAACACTCATACACACACTCACAACTCACACACACACACACACACACACACACACACACCTTTTCCTTTCCCTTCCGTCCTCAGGCCAGCCCCACCCCCAGTGCCCCACGTAGGGCAGGACCAGTGACCCCGATGGGCCCCAAGGTCAACGGCCCTTGCAGCTCACAGGGCCCAGCCACCGGAACGGCCCCGAGGGCCTTGCTGCCTCCCTTGGAGGCCAGCTTGGATCCCACTTCCTTCCACAGAGGAGGGAGAGGCTCAGAGCAGCCTGCCGGCTTGCTGAAGGGCGGAGGCGACATGGAACTTGGGTTTGGTGTGCACAGACCCCAGCAGTCATGGACTCGCCCGGGCCTCCTGGCCGCCGATCTCGGGCCGGTTCTCCCTCCTCCCGGGACGCCCTCTCCTCCTGGCCTCCCCCGGCCTCTCCGCCAGCACCTGCTGGGCCACTGGTCTCTGCTGGGGAGCCGGGGGCCTCAGGATGGCTTGGGGGAGTCAGATGTCCCTGCGTACTAACCCCCACGCCTGTGCTGGGGATGGAACCCGGGGGCATTCTACCTCTGAGCTCCACCCCAGCCCTGTTTCCTGTTTTACTTTTTATTGTCAAACAGGGTTTTGCTAAGTTGCCGAGGCTGGCCTCGAATCTTCGATCCTCTTGTCTCAACCTCCCAAGTACTGCATTACCGATGTGAACTACCCTGCCTGGCCACACTTGGCTTCTTGGGATCGCTGGACGACATTGGCAAACAACTCTACCTCTCTGTGCCTCACCATAAAAAGCGGCAACCTCCTGGGGCTGCGATGAGGATCCGCGTAAAGTGCTCCCCTGGTGCCTGACGCCGCCTCAGCTCAGGATAAATAATGGAAGCCCTCACTATTACTGTCTTCCTTTTTTTTTTTTTTTTTTTTTTTGGAACTAGGGATCGAACCCAGGGGCATTCTGCCTCCAAGCCCTGCCCCTAGCCCTATTTTTTATTCTTTATTTTGAAACATGTCCTCACTAAGTTGCAGAGAGCCTCACTATGTAACTGAGGCTGGCCACGAACGCATATCCTTCGGTCTCAGCCTCCCAAGTACTGGGATTACAAGCGTGCGCCACCACGCCCTGCCCAGGAACTTTCTACTCCTGAGCTACACCCCCAGCCCTTTTTTATTTTTGGAACAGGGTCTCTCTAGGTTGCTGAGAGTCTCACAACTTGCTGTGGCTGTCCTCGAACCTGCCATCCTCCCGTCTCAGAGTCCCAAGTACTGGGATGACAGGCGTGCGCCACCACACCCGGCTCCTATTCCTGCCTTCTGCGCTCAGTCACACTGGCCTTCCCGGTCCCTCAGATACAGCGCCCCCTTCTCAGCCTCTGTTGGGAACTCCCTGCCCTCCGGTCAGCCAGTTAACACTCACCCACCTTCCGTATTGCAGCTCAAAGGACACCTCCTCCAGGCAGCCCTCCTCGACCATCCTCCGGCATGCATTTTCCTTGACAACCCCCACTAAGGTCCCGGTTTATGTTTCTCTGCATGTCTACCTAGTGAACACTGATGAGACCGCAGAGCTGGCACTGCAAGCTGCCTCTTCCCCCTCCGCCCCCTCGACCCCCTGTACCCAGCACCAAGCCCGACATGCACTTTGACCCAAGACATTGGTGCTGGGAGAGACATGGGGCAGGGCCTGTATAGAAAGGCCTTCAGGTCCGGCTGGAACCAGGAGGCCTCTTCCCACATAGGTGGCGGGAGGCTGGACAGTGGCATCTGCGCAGAGGTGAGCAGGTGTGAGGGACAGGCTGAGGGACTTGTGCGCTGTCCTCTGTCAGCCTCCCCCCCCCCCACGCCCTGTCATTAGCCGGGGCCCGCTCAGCAGGGTACGCCATTATGTCTCCCTGGGCTGATGTAATTATACATTGACATAATTAACCCAGCGAGCGCATTAGGCAGGCCAGCTAAAAATTCATCTATAATTATTTGTTGTGTGCATGCTAATGAGTCCATCTGCACCGCCATTGTACAACACGAACAAATTAATTTACAAGTCTGGATTTTTTAATAAGTTCAAGGAATTGCTTCCTATTGTGCCCGGGTTTTTGAGAAGGGAAGAGAAAGGCGCGGGCGCCTGCCGGGGTCAGGAAGTTAGATAAGCTTGGGTGTGCGGGTCTGAGCCCGCCTGGGCTCGGCTGCCCCCTCCCAGGCCCTGCGGGTCATTCGTGCCTGGCTGGGGCCCTGCCTGCAGGCTGACCTCAGCTGACCCCAGCAAGGCCGGAGGAGGCGGTGGGACCCCGATACGGGGCAGGGGATTTCAGGTTCTATCCCTGCTTCTGTTTGCCGATCCAGTCCAGGACACAGTGGTCCAGCCCACAGAAGCCAAAGTTTGGCTCTGGATCTCCAGCCTCAGTTTCCCCACTTGCAAAGCGGGGACAACCTAACAGTTCCTGTTTGTCAAGAAGGACTATAGGATCATTGGAAAGACACCGAGGGAGAGGCAGAAAGATATCCGGCTGGCCCGTGGCCTGTGTTTCTTCTGTCAAGTGGGCTGTGCCCGGCTACCCCAGAGGAGGAGCCAGCTGTCCGCTCTGTCGGCCTCACCCCGGCGTCAGTGCCTGGAGACCCAGAATTCAATAATCTACTTTGGACTAACTCCACCCCGGGGCCCAGAGATTCTAGCCTGGACAGTCACTCGAGGGAGGGACCGGTCAGCTCCACTTGTCCAAGGACGGGAAGGGCGGTTAGCGACAGGAAGCTACCACCATGTGGAGGTTGGAGACCCAAAGCCGGGGCCATGCTCCCTCAGGCTCCGGGGGGGGGGGGGACTCCAGCCTTCCCCGGCTCCTGCGTGCGCTTGCCTGGCAACCCAGTCCCTGGAATCTCTGCCTCCACCATTTGTGGCTTCTCCTCTCCTCCTCCTCCTCCTCTTCCTCCTCTTGGTACTGGGGGTTGAACCCAGGGGTATTCTACCTCTGAGCTCCACCCCAATCCTTTTTATTTTTTTATGTTGAAACAGGGTCACTAAGTTACTGACAGTCTTGCTAAGTTGCTGAGGTTGGCCTAGAACCTATAATCCTCCTGTCTCTGCCTCCCAAGTGCTAGAATTACAGGCATGCACCACCACGCCTGGCTTCTCTCCCTTCTTCCTATAATCACCCTGGTTATAATGGATTAGGGACAGTCGCACACTTGCAATCCCAGTACTGGGAGGTTGAGACAGGAGGATCTCAGGTTTGCAGCAGCCAGCTTTAGCTACTTAGTTTCCAAATAAAAAAATTAAATAGGGCAGAGGGAGAATGCTCCTGGGCTCGATCCCTAGGACTACAAAAATGGATAAGGGGCCACTCTAAGGATCTCACCTTAGCTTGATTATATATCCTGCAAAGACTCTCTTTCCAAGTAAGGGCCCGACCCATAAGCACTGGCAGTTAGGACCCCAACCTGTCTTTTGAGGGGGAGGATATTGTTCAAGCTATGACAGCTGGTGACTGTCTAGATATAAGCTGTGATAGAGGCAAGATGGAGGCAGGAAGGAAGTCCTCATTCGAGTCTATCCTCCTTCCCTCCTGCTGTACCCAGTTCATCTGTGTCTGGGGAGACAAGCTGGTCCCACCGGAGGGGGCAGCCCGTCCTAGGCTGTGATCCTCCTGCGTGTTCCTTCTCTCCAGCTGCCGAGGAACCTGGCTGGGGACGGTGCTGGGTCCCTGCTCTGGAAGCACGCAGCCGCCATAACCGTTTCTCCACTCAGGATTTTCCGCTCGTTTCCTCCCTAGTGCCTAGAGCGGGGTTCCTACGTTCCCTTGGGTAACTCATTTCTTTTTTCTTTAGAGGTGCTGGGGATGGAACCCAAGGGCATTCTACCTCCAAGCTACACCCCCAGCTCTATTTTTTATTCTTTAGTTTGAAACAGGGGCTCGCTAAGTTGCGGAGGGCCTCACTAAGTAGCTGAGGCTGGCTGTGAACCTGCGATCCTCCTGTCTCAGCCTCCCAAGTCCTGGGATTACAAGTATGTGCCACCACGCCTGGTTTGGGTAACATTTCTCCCCATGTCCCGCATCTGGGAGAAATCCACGGAGCCCGAGCCTGCCCGGAACTACCTGGCTGAGAGCTGGGATAGAGAACAATCTCAGTGTCCAGGAAACTGCAGTGCCTTGCTGGATTCCATGGGGGCCCAGCGCTCCGCCGGGCGGCTGGCAACCCAAGGACCCTCATGGCCTTTGTCCAGTGGTATCATTCAATGCGTCCACTAAATGTCACCGGCTGCTCTTATGGGCACAAATTGAAAGAGAAAGAAAGGACAACCACAACAACTTCAGAAGCCAGGCGTGGTGGCCCACACTTGTAATCTCAGTACTTGGGAGGCTGAGACAGGAGGATCGCAGGTTGGAGGCCAGCCTCAGCAACTCAGCAAGACCCCATTTCCAAGTTAAAAAAAAAAAAAAATAGGGCTGAGGGTGTAACTCAGAGGTACAATGCCTCTGATTTCAATCCCCAGCACCACAGACACACAAACAAACAAAAAAGAAACAGGGTCTCACTAAATTACTGAGGCTGGCCTCCAACTCGCGTTCCTCCTGTCTCAACCTCCCAAGTACTGGGATTTCAGGTGTGCACTAGGGTGCCCAGCGCGCCCACCTCTTCATTATGCATAATCTGCCTAATTCAATCACTAATTCATCTCGGTTTCACTGGCTCTGGAGCCCTAGGGAACACGGCCGAAGGTTTCCCCCTATTTTACCACCACGTCCATCTGGCTTTGCGGGGTCCGGAGGTGTCAGAGCACCGCCGACCTAGCTAGCTGAGGCTGTGAGGGTTTTTTCCAAACATCGCAGGCGGGGGGGGGGGGGGGGGGGGGGGGGGGGGGTGCGCAGGAGAAGCGGTTCAGCCCCACCCGGTCC
>PVLC010035109.1:0-16561 GCA_004027655.1 Graphiurus murinus | reverse complement strand
CAAACTGCTTGTGCCTGGAACCAGAAGTCCAAATTGCTTCACAGGTATCCCCTCACTTAATCCTCAGAATCTTTTTTTTTTTTTTTTGGTACTGGGGATTGAACTCAGGGGCATTCTACCTTGGTGTTACACCCCCAGCCCTTTGTATTTTTTATTTTGAAACAGTCTTGCTAGGTTGCTAAGGGCGGCCTTGAACCTGTGATCCTCCTGTCTCAGCCTCTCCAGTCCTGGGGTGACAGGCGTGCTCCACCACAGCCAGCAAATCCTCAGAAACCTTTGAGTGCTAGTACTGTTGACATCTGCATTATACAGAAGTCAGAAACTACGGCATGGAGCAGTAAAATCATCCAGCTGGGAAGCAACTGAGCTGGGATTTGATCCCACACTGGCTGGGCTTTTAATATCGAACTGCTTTCCTGATGCTTGGTAAGGAGCCCCGGGTTCCAAAGGATTTGCAATCCCCACCCCCACCCTCCTGCAGGGCCCAGGCCTCCCCAGGATCAGGTCCAGCTATGAGCTGTGAAATAGATTTCTCTGTGTGTGCGTGTGTGTGTGTGTGTGTGTGTGTGTGTGTGTTGCTGGGGATTGAACCCAGGGGCATTCTACCTCTGAGTTACACCCCCAGTTCTGTTTTATTATTATTTTTATTAGGAGACAGGGTTTTGCTAAGTTGCAGAGGGCCTTGCTAAGTTGCTGAGGCTGGCTTCAATCTTGCAGTTCTCCTGTCTCAGCCTCCCAAGTCCTGGGATGACAGGTGTGCACCACCACATCCTGCTGTGACATAGAGTGCAAATATGTCACCCGGGTACGTGCCAGGTGTGGCGTTCATGGAACCTGAGTCGTGCTCTTGTTGGGGTCTTCACCGTCGCCTCTGTCCCGTGAGGCAGGCTCTATTAACACCACTTGACAGGTGATGTCAGGCCACCTGCTTGTGACGACCAGCGATGAAGGGCCCGTTGGACCCAAGTGCCGCACACTGAGGCCTCCTGTGCTCCATTCTGCTCTTCTCTTCCAGCATCCTGGCCACGGTGGGGACAGAGTTTGACCTGCGGACTCTCAGGGCAGTTCGAGTGCTGCGGCCACTCAAGCTGGTGTCCGGAATCCCAAGTGCGTGAGTTTCACACCTGCTGTGGGCTTTGCTCAAGGGTTCCGGGAGCCCCCGCTTTCCCTCTGCAGAGCGCCCCAGGAAGACCCGCCCATGTCACAGTCCCTCCTTTAGGGAAGCTCCCTCGGGGAACGCCCCCCTGGCTGCAAGTCTAGGCGAGCTCCTGAACGCAAGCCAGCAGCCTCACCTACTTATTGAGCACTTCCTGTCTACCAGGGACCATCCTCGGCAACACATTATCTCACTCAGTACCCACAGCCCTAGCAGGTGGATGTCTCTGTTTTACAGAGGGGGAAACTGAGGCTCAGAGAGGCAGAAAAACTGGAGCAGAGGCACAGGGTTGAGAAGTGGCCAAGCTAGGAGTGAGCAAGTGCGACTCCAAACCTGGGTGGTGATGCTGGCAGCAAAACCTCATTTCCACATGTTGAGTGCCTGCTGTATACTGAGCACTGAGGAAAAATCTTCACCTATATTATCTAACTTCATCTTGACAACCATCTAATGAACACCCATTTCAAGATTAGAAGTCCAAGGCTCAGAGAAGTTGAGGGACCACCTGAATCCTCACAGGTGGATAGGGATGATGCTTGTTCTCTTCCTCCTGCTCATTTTATTCTGCAAGAACGCACCTGATTAGCTGGGCGTGGTGGCGCACGCTTGTAATCCCAGCATTCGGGAGGCTGAGACTGGAGGATCCGGGTTCACAGCCAGCCTCAGCTACTTAGTGAGGCACTCCGCAACTTAGTGAGACCCTGTTTCAAAATAAAGAATAAAAATAGAGCTGAGGGTATAGCTCAGAGGTAGAATTCCCCTGAGTTCAATCCCCATTACTGCAAAAAAAAAAAAAAAGAACGCACCTGACCCACCAGGCAGGACACTACAGTAGTAGGACAGGTTCCACTGTAAAAATCAAAAGCAAGGGCTGGGGCATAGCTCAGTGGCCTGGCATGCACTGGGTTCCACTCTAGCAATGAAAAATACTGAAAGCAAAATCATAACAATGTTGCCTCTGACCAACTGCCTCATTTGACAATAATAATAATAATTTATAAAGTAATTACTCTGTGTCAGGTGTGGTGGCACACGCCTGTAATCCCAGTACCTGGGAGGCTGAGACAGGAGGATTGCAGGCTCAAGGACAGCCTCAGCAACTTAGCAAAGCCCTTAGCAACTTAGGGAGACCCTGTTTCCAAATAAAAAATAAAAAGGGCTGGGGGTGTAGCTCAGGGTGTAGAATGCCCCGGGTTCAAACCCCAGTACTAAAATGGTTAAATAATTTTTTAAAAAGAGAAGCAAAGAGCTGGGCATGGTGGCGCACACTTGTAATCCCAGTACTTGGGAGGCTGAGACAGGAGGATTGCAGGTTAGAGGACAGCCTCAGCAACTTAGGACTTCTGCAACTTAATGAGACCCTATTTTAAATTTAAAAAAACTGAAGCTCAGTCTTGGCCACCTCACAGATAGCTATTACTACCCAGAGGCTCCAGCTTGCAGGTAGAATAAAAGAAAATAGCTCAGAGGTAGAATACCCCTGGGTTCAATCCCTAGCACCACAAAAAAGAAAAAGCCCCAAACTGTATGTATGCCCCTTATTTTTACCATGGGCTTTTCTACCACAGTCAGCCCTGTGTATCCACAGGTTCTGCACCAACCAACTACTGATCAAATATATTCACGGGGAAAAATTGCACCTGTACTGAACAAATGCAGACTTTTTTCTTCTTGTTATTCTCTAAACAATATATTATTGCATACATTTACACATAATTTACATTGTATTAGGTATCAGAAGTAATCCAGAGATTATTTAAAATCAACTGGTGCCCGGCATATTGGTGCACACCTGTCATCCCAGTACTTGGGAGGCTGAGAAAGGGGAATCGCAGGTTCAAGGCCAGCCTCAGCAACTAGTAAGACCCTGTTTCAAAATAAGTAAAAAATTTAAAAAGGGCTGGGGGTGTACCTCAGAGGCAGAATGCTCCTCGGTTCAACCCCCAGTACAAAAAAAAGAAAGGAAGGTTCTTGCTAGAAGCAGATGAGATAATGTGGAGTCTGGTTCCTCGGGATGCAGAGCTGAGATGCTGGCTGCTCTTCTCTGCAGAGCTGCACCCAGCCTGCAGGACACCTTTATATGAATTAGGAAAAGATGTGCCTTCTTGGCAGGAAAAAAAATAATTAAGAAAAAGGCATGCCCAGCCATGTGTGGTGACACAAGCCTGTCATCCTAGTACTTGGAAGGCCAGACTCAGCAATTTAGCAAGGCCCTCAACAACTTAATGAGACTGTTTCAAAATAAAAATAAGCCAGGCATGGTGGCACATGCTTGTAATCCCAGTATTTGGGAGGCTGAGACAGGAGGATTGCAGATTTGAGACCAGACTCAGCTACTTAGTGAGGCCCTCAGCAACTTAGTGAGACCCTGTTTCAAAAATTAAAAGGGCTGGAGGTGGAGCTCCTGGGTTCAATCCTCAGTACAAAAAAAAAAAGGCATGTCCTTCTGGGTAAAGGTACCCAGTATACCCCAAAATAGTTCAGAAAGCCACAAATGTTTGCCTCTTCCATCCTTGAAAGACCATTAGATGAAATGGTGAATATTAAACACCTTCTTAAAACGCTTTAAAGTTAAAAGCGCTTTTGAAAAAATTAGGACCGCCCCTCTTATGATAAGAACCAGTCTCTGTGGATTCTTCCCGTCTCCCCGTCACCCTTCCTGGGAGCTTGCTCACGGGCCTCTCTCTGTCTTCCCTAGGTTTACAAGTCGTCCTGAAGTCCATCATGAAGGCGATGATCCCCCTGCTGCAGATAGGCCTCCTCCTGTTTTTTGCGATCCTTATTTTTGCAATCATAGGGTTAGAATTTTATATGGGAAAATTTCATACCACCTGCTTTGAAGAGGGGACAGGTAGGTGCAAGCTGCACGTGTGCAGTGTTTCCCAGAAGGGACGGGCAAGGGGTTCATTCTTTCTTCTGGAAGATGGGAGAACCTCTTTCCAAAGGACCTGCTGCGCAGGACTGGGGGTGTCACGTGATGAGCACTGGCCCAGCACACCCGAGGTCCTGGGCTCCATCCCCAGCACCGCAAAGGGAAAAGAGAAAAAAAAATCCTGCAGGGAAGGCAGCCGCTGGGCTTACCCTGAGGTCTTGGCTGTCGCTGTAGTGCTGGGTTAGGATTGGGGGGCTGGAGGGGATTCCTTTGGGAATGACCTGGGAACTGCCACCAGGAGAATGGGGGCCTGAGATGGAGCGGGGAAGGCATTTAGTGAAGGACGCGCTATGGGGTCCTATCAGGCATCTGGGAGACAACCAAGCCGCCAGCCAGCGGCAAGGGAGCCGGGTGTTTCTCCCCGACTTCTCCGAAGGGTTGGAGAGCTCTGCTCCTGCCGTCAGCAGTGATCCCAGCACCTCAGCCGCCTGGAGTGTGCTTCAGGACAGGGGGAGGGCAACGCAAACGGAAATGGACAGGACTCCTTCCAGGGACCTCAGCCTGTGCTAGAGGGAAGGACCGTCTAGCCTGCTCCAGCCGGCCTGCCCTGTGGGTAATCATGCGATGCCTTACTCTGTAGGACAGGTGAGGACAGGATGGCCCCTCCTGATCTCCAGGATGTACCCACAGATACTCCACTTGGGGGTCCTGGACCCGCCCAATCGGAATGTAGCACCCAGCAGTCCCCACCCAATCAGGACTTAGAACCCAGGGCTGGCCCCACCCATTTAAAACCTAGAACCAGAACTGGCCGCATCGAATCAAAACCTAGCACTTGGCGAACTCTATCCAGTCAGAGCTGAGAACCAGGCTGGCACCATCCAATCAGAACCTAGAACCCCAGTCTATTCTCGCCTAATCAGAACCTAAAGCCCAGGCTAGCCCCATCCAATCAGACCCTAGAACCCAGGTGGCTCCATCCAATCAGGGTCAAGCACCTGACTGTACTCATCCAGTCATAATCTAGCATGCAGTTTACCCTACCCAATCAGAACTCCTCCGCGGTGCCTAGGTCTTGGAGAATCTGGGGATGGGGTGAGCAGGGGCAGAAGGGAGACCCACGTGGTTCTCAGCTCCAAACCAGCAGAGCGGACGGAGCAGTTTTCCCAGCTGTCCACTCTCAGAGACTGAACCCCTTTGGGTTGCATTTCCACTAAATCTTGACTCTCCAGCCACTTGCTCCCTGAAGTCCCAGAACCAAAAGCAGTCAGAGTGTGCACCTTGCAGTGTTTGGACCAGCCGCCGTGCGGGTGCGGGCAGGCTGCGTGGTCACACGATCCTTTGAATCGGAGGGGGGGGGGCTACGAATTGAGGGAGTGGACCCCAATGGGGAGAAGTTGGGAGCTTACTGGAGAAAATAGGCCTAGGAGAAGTTTCTGTCCAGAAATGGCTCCCCTCCCACCTCCACCCAGTGACTCCCAATGACACTGCAGAGGACACTCCTGAGACCTGTCCCCACGCTTCCCCAGGGGAGGGAAAACCCAGGGGGGAGGTTTATTCCAGAAGCCTGAGGTTTGAGGAGGAGGAGGGTTCTCTCTCTCTCTCTCTCTCTCTCTCTCTCTCTCTCTCTCTCTCTCTCTCTCTCTCTTTCTCTCTCTCTCTCTCTCTCTCTCTCATCTCTCCTTTCTCCTTTCTCCTTCTCTCCTGGGCTTGTGAAGTTTGCTCAATATGGAATGTCCTAATTATTTCTTTCCCCAATGAAGAAGGTGTTAATTGAGGCAGATCTATTTCTGCACCCAGGTGGAAATCGAGGCGGCGGGGTGGGGGTGCCTTGGAAATATCAGCACAAGCAGAGAAACCAGAACTCCTGGATCCTAGGCTTTTGTGAAATTTTGTTTTGTTTTGTTTTGTTTTTTATACAAGATTAGGTAAAGGAGAAGCCCCACTGGGCTAGCTTGGGTCTGAATGGGGTTGTGGGGGCAGGCGCGGGTGGGGAGAACAACTTGAGGGTAGGAAGCCTCAATTTAGGGGGATGACTGAAACACAATTAAAAATACAAGACGTGTGAGTAAGAGACAGATATATATACAGACACCCCAGCAGCAGGTTAATTTTAAAATGTATTTATAACCAAATTCCTCAGACTCTCTGGATGGTTGTGTTTCTAGAAGCAACCTTCGCAGTGTTTCGTGTTGGTGGCTGAGGGTTTGGGGAGGGGGGCAGTCAACACCACCGCTGGCCAATACTGCTAAAGATAGATCTGTTCTGGATCTAACTTGCTAACGGCAGCCCAGTTCCTGCACGCCCAACACCACCCTAAACTCTGAGGGAAATGCAGAGACAAAGTAGAAAGCTTCCTGTTCCCTAAGAGCTTCCAAAATCCTTGGAGGAATGAAACACAAAATCCTTGGAGGAATTTACAGCCACTTATAGCCATGAAGGTTAATATGTGGTTCTATCCACGTACCACCTCCAAATTTAAAAATTCAGGGGACCCCTGAGTTAACCAAGCTAACACAAAAGTGTTAGGAATTGATCCAGACTTGAGCTCAACAAGGTGCAGACCAAGAAGGTTCTAGAAAGAGGAGAACTTCCCTACCAACTGTGCATATTTATTATAGGATCCTAGAGTTTCTTCCCCATCAGCCCCCCAGCTTTGTGTTCAAAAGAATTTGCGTTCCCACTTGTATTAAGTAGAAGTCCAATGTCCTCTCCAAACAGGGAAGGCATTTCCAGCAAGCTAGACTAGTGACAAAGCTGGACTTGGCATTTTCCTGTACAACTGGAGCTTGAAAGACCATGAGGATTTATTCATTCAGAGCTGATGTTTCTCCCTGTGACATGCTCAATTTGGAATGGTGATTGGTACTGCAAAGCCCGTCGTACATACATTCAGATATATTTTCATTGAGTGGGAAGCTTGGGTTTACACATTCCACTGTTTGTTTTCTTGTCGGACATGACACTTTTTTATTTTTACCATTTTAACCTTCGGAAATGTCACTTACTGAATAGAGTCCTTTCAGATCCAGTGTGGACTCTCCCAGGATGTGGAGATTGGGATTTTGACCTAACCTTTAGCGCCCAGCCCAACTGCTGCTTCTCCAGGAAGCTGTCTTGGGTTTCCTGCAAAAGGGGTGTCCATTGGCACGTATCTCTCTCCTTCTGGCACTTTCAGCCTGCCTCCTGCTATTTGGGAAGAAAGCTCAGCTCCTGTTCTTTACCCTTAGGCGAGGGTAGGAACTGTGTGTACTGGTGTCTCTCGCCCCCAGAACAGCTCCCTGAGCCCAGTGCGTGTCAAGAAGAGAAAAAAAAGAAAGAAAGAGAGAAGGAAAGAAGGGAGGGAGGGAGGCTGGGTCAGCAAGACTTCAGAAGAATAACACAGCTCAGTTGATACATTTGTCCTTATGTTGTATGAAGAGTACTGAACCAAATGACCACTCAGCACATTTCCAACACTGATTATATTGTGGATCCAAGGCTCACCTCAACAGAATTCAAAAGAACGGGAAAATACAAAACATAGTCTCTGGCCAGGCACATGCCTGTTATCCCAGTATTTGGGGGGGGGGGGTTGAGATAGGAGGATTGCAGGTTCAAGACCAGCCTCAGCAATTTAGCAAGACCCTGTTTCGGAGTGAAAAACAGAAAGGGCCTGAGATGTAGCTTGGAGGTAGAATGCCCCTAGGCTTAATTCACAATACCAAAATATATAATCACAATGCAATTAAGCTAGAAGTCAGGAACAGAAAGAAAACTCTAAAAGCCCTTAGGAATTAAGAGATGTGCTTCTTCTTTGTGGAGGAAATAATATGGTGTCTGAGCTTTACTTTAAGCATATTCTAGCGTAGAGAGGATATAGATGAAACAATATTGGCAAAGAGTTGATGAGCTGGTGATAGGCACATTATACTAGTCTCATTACACTGTTTTCTCTTTCTCTCTTCATATATATGACAAGTCCTTTTGAAAGAAATATTACTTAATCATCCATGGGGCCAAAATAATAATAGTAGAAGCTGGACGTGGTGGCGCACGCTTGTAATCCCAGCATTCGGGAGGCTGAGACCGGAGGATCCGGGTTCGTGGCCAGCCTCAGCTACCTAGTGAGGCACTCTGCAACTTAGCGAGACCTGGTTTCAAAATAAAGAATAAAAAATAGGGCTGGGGGTGTAGCTCGGAGGTAGAATGCCCCTGAGTTCAATCCCCAGTACCGCAAAAATAATAATAATAAAATAAAATAATAATAATAATAGTAGTAGTAGTAGTAGTAGTAGTAGAAATTGGGAAGTATTTTAACAATACTGATGATCATGCTTGACAATATTCATAAGGTGCAGCTAAAGCTGCTCTTTGAGGGCAATTTATAGCCTCAAAGAAAGTTAATCTATCTAAAATGTTTAAGAGAAGAACAGTTAAATAAACCCACAGAAAGCAGGAAGATATGGGCAATTAAGCCTAGAGAAGAAATTAGTGAAATAGAAAGCAATTAATCAACAAAGCCAAACACTGATTTAAAAAAAAAAAGACTAAGTTCATTCCAATAGCCATTTTTTCCAAGGTTATTGCATATTCACTGGTTCCTGCTTCTCAGTTTGTTTTCCCTGCTCCTTCCCTTTCACAGATGACATTCAGGGTGAGTCTCCAGCTCCGTGTGGGACAGAGGAACCTGCCCGCACCTGCCCCAATGGGACCAAATGTCAGCCCTACTGGGAAGGGCCCAACAACGGGATCACTCAGTTTGACAACATCCTGTTTGCGGTCCTCACTGTTTTCCAGTGCATCACCATGGAAGGGTGGACTGATCTCCTCTACAACGTAAGTGATACTGCGGAACCACACGTGGACAGCCAGAGCCGCGGGGAGGTGGCCCTCTGGGACCAGGGGGATATGAACCTCCACACAGCCTGGAAAAACCAGCCAAGGACCAGGCCTTTGAGGATTCCAGGGGCAGAGGTTCACCAGCAGATCTCTACCTATAAGAAAAGGCCCCTTGGGCCATGAAAGTCTAGGGGTTAAAGGAAAGCCGTGTAGGTTTTCCTTGTGAGCGTGTTTACATACAATTTTATGGTTTTGAATAGATAAAGTGTGTAGGACTGGTTGCCGTGGATGCTGCTTGCTGAAGTCCCTCACATGAATGACTCTGGGTCCAAGATTATTTTTAATATTTGAGGCAGCTGGAAAAAGGCAGGAAATTCTTCTGTCCTCCTGCAGCCAGCGATTTACTATAATTGAAGGTTTAAACAAAGCATCATAAAAATGATCAAACAGCCGGGCGTGGTGGCGCACGCTTGTAATCCCAGCATTTGGGAGGCTGAGATCGGAGGATCCGGGTTTGCAGCCAGCCTCAGCTACCTAGTGAGGCACTCTGCAACTTAGTGAGACCCTATTTCAAAAATAAAGAATAAAAAATAGGGCTGGGGTATAGCTCAGAGATAGAATGCCTCTGAGTTCAATCCCCAGTACCGCAAAAAAAAAAAAAAAAAAAAAAAAAAAAAAAAAATCAAACACAAGAGCCAGCAAATTGTCATGAGTTAAGATAAAGAAAAACAGCAGGGCAGTCATGGGACAAGCTTAGAGGGAGGAAGGGATACATATTACTGGTAGATGGATAAGACATCAAAATCCACAGTATAGTACTGTGTACTCAGCCGAGTCGGTCCAAGATGTTAATTTCAGTGTGCAGTTCTAAGATGGCTTCCAACAATAAAGGGCATGCGATCCTAAGCTCAAAATGGATAAAAGAGTTGTTGGGAGTCTGAGACAGGAGGATCACAGATTCAAGGCTAGCCTCAGCAACCTAGCAAAGTCCCTCAGCAACCTAGTGAAACCCTGTTTCAAAAAAAAATTTTTAAATAGGGTTGGGTGTCTGCTTTGGAGGTATAATGCCTCTGGGTTCAACCTCTAGTACCAAACAAACATGGAGTCATACCTTTGTACCCGAGCACAGTGGCCCTGCCCTGGAGCCCACCCGGCCCTCCTCTAGCCATCCCCTCCCCATGAGGTGTGGGGTCCATGGGACTTAGGGGACACATCTACCAGAAGCTTGTGCCCCACTTTCTAGACCACACTGTGAGTTATCTGGGATCCTAGAATTCCCTGCCCAAGCCCAAATCCCAGGGACTTCCATGAGATTCTTCCATCTATTTATAAACTCCTCTGAGCCAGGTGTGGTGGTACACACCCCTAATTCCAACACATGGGAAACTGAGACAATAGGATCACAGGTTCGAGGACAGCCTTAGCAACTTAGCAAGATCCTCAGCAACCTAGTGAGACTATTTAAAAAAGAAACATAAAAAGGGCTGGGGGTATAGCTTAGAGGTAGAATACCCCTGGGTTCAATCCCCAGTAGCGCACACGCACACATACACACACACACACACACACACACACACACACACACACAATTATAAATCCCTCTGAGGACAGCCAAGAGGTAGCTCTTGACACAAACATGGCTGGAAGCTTAAACATGCAAACTTGGATGTCTACACATTTTCATGGAGGCCCTTGGCGAGACATACTGCAGATAGAGGCACAGTCGTGGCCAGGCTGTCTCAGCCCCCCAAATATTGGGATAACAGGCCCCAGGCCAAGCCCCTGCCCCACACAGACTCCTTACTCTAAATTCCACCCTGACCTTCTGAGTGTTTATGAAAGTTTGCTTGTAAAGCAGAAGCATAAAGCACTTTTAATTTAGTAGCTTTAAAATATTTATACAGCCGGGCGTGGTGGCACACGCTTGTAATCCCAGCATTCGAGAGGCTGAGACCGGAGGATACGGGTTCGCGGCCAGCCTCAGCTACCTAGTGAGGCCCTCCGAAACTTAGTGAGACCCTGTTTCAAAATAAAGAATAAAAAATAGGGTTGGGGGTATAGCTCGGAGGTAGAACGCCCCTGAGTTCAATCCCTAGTACCGCAAAATTAATTAATTAATTAATTAATTAATTAAATTAATTTAATTAATTAATTAATTTAATTAAATATTTATACAAGCCAGGCCTGGTCCCACAGGCCTGTAATCCCAGTACTTGTGAGGCTGAGACAGGAGAAATTCAGATTTGAGGTCAGCCTCAGCACCATAGCAAGAGTCCCAAGCAACCCAGAGAGAGCCTATTTCAAAACAAAATATAAAAATGGCTGGGGGTGTAGCTCTAAGGTAGAATGTCCCTGGTGTAACCCCCAGTACCAGTCAATCAGTATTGATACATGCTTACCTGGCCTTTGTCTATACTCTTGCCTTGGGTCTTTAAAATGTTCTACACAAACTGGGCGTGGTGGCACACACTTGTAATCCCAGTACTTGGGAGGCTGAGACAGGAGGATTGTGGGCTTACGGCCAGCCTCAGCCACTTAGTGAGGTCCTCTACAACTTATAGTGAGACCCTGTTTCAAAATAAAGAATAAAAAATAGGGCTGGGGGTGTAACTCGGAGGTAGAATGCCCCTGAGTTCAACCCCCAGTACCACACACACACAAAAAAAAATGTTCTACACAGATCTGAAAAGATGTACCTGACCCTTCCCACCCCACGCCCTGCCCCCCACCTCCCATAAACAACCCCTTTTGTTCTTTATGCAAATGTAGTCGTGCCTCAGTATCTATGGGGGAATTGGTTCCAGGACCCTATGGATACCAAACCCTCAGCTTCTCAAGTCCTCTGTATAAAATGGCATCATACTTGCATAGATATTGTCGGGGGTGGGGGATGCACTGGGGATCGAATGCAGGGGCATTCTACCTCCAAGCTACACCCCATCCCTTTTTATTTTTTGTTTTGAAACAAGGTCTTGCTAAATTGCTGAGGCTGACCTTGAACCTGTCATCCTCCCGTCTCAACCTCCCAAGTATTGGAATTAACAGGCCTGCACCGCCACACCTGGCTCCCTAGAGTTATTTCTGAAACTAGAACAAAACTGGAAGCAATGAAAAGCCTGACAATAAGAACTCAGCTAAATACCGTATGTTTCCTCCAGATGATAGAACGTTATGTCGTCATTAAAAATCATCTGTTGGAGAATATTTAAGGAGTCAGGGACACGCTCACCACATAATGGTGAGTGGGGGCAATTGATTGTTTATAAAAAGGAATCAAGGCAAGGTAAACCTATGTTCTCAAGTGCATAAATATAAAAAGTAAGTTAAAAACAAAAGCCTGAAGCTGGGCGCGATGGTGCATGCTTGTAATCCCAGTACTTGGGAGGCTGAGACCCAAGGCTCTGGGTTCGCGGCCAGCCTCAGCTACCTAGTGAGGCCCTCCGCAACTTAGTGAGACCTTGTTTCCAAATAAAAAATAAAAAATAGGGCTGGAGGTGTAGCTCAGAGGTAGAATGCTCCTGGGTTCAATCCCCAGTACCACAAAAAAAAAAAAAGGCCTGAAGTTCGCCGATACCCAGGTGGCCTTCAACTGGTGAGATTCAAAAATCTTTATTTTTTCCATACTTCTCTGTCTCTTCAAATATTTCTACAATGACCACAATTTACTTTTTAATATAGAAAAATATTTAGCTGGTCACCCAGCACCTGTCATCCCAGCAACTTGGGATGCTGGGACAGGAGGATCATAAATTGAGGCCAGCGAGACCCTGTCTCAAAATTTAAAAAGCTGAGCTGGGCGTGGTAGCCCACACTTGTAATCCCAGTGTACATGGAAGGCTGAGACAGGAGGATCGAAGGTTCGCAGCCAGCCTCAGCTACTTAGTGAGGCTCTCCGAAACTTAGTGAGACCCGGTTTCAAAATAAAACATAAAATTAGCCTGGGGGTATAGCTTGGAGGTAGAATGCCCCTGGGTTCAATCCCCAGTACCACCAAAAAAAAGAAAGAAAAATTAAAAAGCTGGGTATGGTGGTGTGCACCTATTACTTGGGAGGCTGAAACAGGAGGATCACAGGTTTGAGGCCAACCTCAGCTACTTAGTGAGACCCTGTTTCAAAACAAAAACTAAAATAGGGCTGGGGGTGTAGCTCGGAGGTAGAATGGCCTTGGATTCAGTCCCTAGAACCACAAAAATAGAAAAGAAAGGAACAGATTGTTACCTTCCTCTTCCTCTCCTCCTCTCCCCGTCCTCCTCCTTTCCTTCCTCTCTTCCTCCTCCTCTCCTCCCTCCTTCCCCCTCGACTTTTCTCTGTATATTTCTTTACTCTATTTCTTTCCCTTGGTTAATGTCAGTGGGGGAAACAACAAAGCTATTTAGTTGGTGCTCAGAAATACAGGTCCCTTAAAAAATCATCACTAACATTGGAGCCGATCTTTGACCTGAGGCTTTGCTCATTCGCACGTAATTATCTTTCTGGGACTGTCAGTCATCACTCATTCATCCAACAAACATTCACTAAGTCCCTACTGTATGCAGGCACACCGTTAGTGCCTACTGTATGCAGGCACCTGTCAACACCTACTACTTGCAGGCACTCTTCCAGGCACCCAGAAGGGCTTGGGGGAAGCCAGCCATGGTGAGACCAAGGGCAGACAGTGCGCCCTGGCTGTCATCGGCTGTGTCTGGCCAGTACAGTCTGTGCAGCTCCTCGGCCTACCACTGGGGGGCAGAAGCAGCCCCAGACAGAACATGTGCGTGATTGGCTGTGTGCCGGCCAAAGCTCCCTTTACCAAAACAGGTGACCAGCCCCCGCTAGAGTTAGCTAGAGGGAGGTGAGAGAGGAGGAGACAAGACCGGAGGCGTGGTGGGGAGCCGCATGAACACTGCAGGGAAGGGTGACGCTGCAGGGGGAACAGCATTGCGAAGGGCCTGGAGTGGGTGTTCCCAGCACTTTTCGGCCAGAGTGGAGCAAGCAAGGTGAGGGAAGGAGTTGAGACCGGGAGGTGATGGATTTCGTAGACAGACAGCCCATATAATTTATCATCCAAACCGGGATAGTTTTGAGAGCGAATGGGGAAAAGAGGACTCAAAAAAAAATAATTTGCAGTCGTGACATGCTCTATAACGGGTATAAACTGGGACACGTGGACTCCCCCAAGGCCACTGTCAGACTTTGGCTTTTTTTCATGGTCGAATCCATCTCATTTCCATCTCATATCTTGGGGAATCGGGTGTTCTCTGAGCTGAGTAAGTTTTTTTTTTTAACATCCTCTCTACTTTTTTTTTTCCAGAATGAGCCATACTTTAAAAAAAAAAAATAGAGGAAGATAAACCATAAAATAAAAAAATAAAAGGCAGTTAAGGGTTTTCCCAGGACCCAGCCATAGAGTTGTTCGATAACCATTTATTGAGCACTTATTAAGTGCCAGGCGCCATGCGAGGCAGCGGCAATTGCTGAGAGGAATCGGTATCCTGCTCACCCTTATGGCTCTCATGGGCCAATTGTGATAAACATAAAAGACTTTGCAAGTATAACAGAGGAGTAAAACGGGGGGAAATCAGCTGGTTGTAAGTCAGAAGGACAGCTACGCCATCCAAGCCCCACATGGGTTTGGGATAACAGTTCTTTTCTGGTAGCGGGGTGTTGACATAGGCATGTGCCACCACATCCAGCTTACTTGTAGCTTTGAAACAGGGTCTCGCTAAGTTGTTGAGCGTCTCGATAAGTTGCTAAGGCTGGCCTTGAACCTGCAATCCTCCTGTCTCAGCCTCCCAAGTACTGGGAGTCCAGGTGTGGACTACCACATCCCCCTTTTATAAACATGCAGTTCATACCGGAGGAGGTGCACACCCTAATGGCCTCGTCATAATTCAGGACATCGAAAAGACCTTGTGTCTAAGTTACAGGTCCCAGGGGTTAGGGCTGCTGCATAACCTTTGGGGTAGACTTGTCGTACCCCCCCCCCCGAGGCAGTGGGCATGTGACATCGCTCTGCAACTTCAGTTTCCTCGCCTGGGGGGTGGGAATGATGTCAAGCCTCCTCTTGGGACGCACTCGGGGACTTACGGCTCCAGCAGGGCCAAGCCCCCGGGGGACCCGGGTGTGACAGGCTTGGGTCTCCGCCACCCGCAGGAAGGGACCTCGGCTGCTTCTCCCTGGTGGGAGCTGCCCTCTCCCCTCAGATGCCCCCATTCTGTCCGCATCTGAGCCGGCCCTTGTGACAACCCGCTTTCTCTTCTTGCTGGCTGCCACCGGCTTCCTCTCCCTGGGCTATATTTAGCCCTGAGAAATGGGAACAAGAAGCCCTCAGCTGCCGCAGTGACAGAGACAAGCGAAAAGCCCGTCCTGCCTCCTGTCCAGCCATGTCCCACTGACGTTCTTCTTCCAGAACCTTCCAGAACCTTCCAGAAACAAAGTATTGGATTTAGGGGGCTTATGAGAACAAGGGCATGGGCTCAGATCTGGAACATTTATTGTCTAGAAAGCCCTGCCTGAGTTCTTGGGTTTTTTATATCATCATCACCACCACCACCACCACCACCATCATCATCTTGATGTACTAGGGATTGACACCCAGGGGCATTCCCCCTCTGGGCTACACCCCCAGCCCATTTTATTGGTTTTGAAACAGAGTCTCGCTAAGTTGCTGAAGCTCTCCTGGCGCCTTCGATCCTCCTGTCTCAGCCTCCCCAGTGGTGGCTTTACAGGTGGGACCACACCCAGCTTGTTCTTATTTAAAGCTGACTGCTTTGTTTTCTTTTCTTTTCTTATTGTGGCAAAATATACAAAACATAAAAATTAGCATATTAGCTTTCTCAGGGATGCTGGGGATGGAAGCCAGAGCCTTCTGTGTGCTAGGCAAGTGCTCACCTGACCTCCAGGCCCAGCCCACCCAGCGATCCTTAAGCATATGGTTCAGTGGTCTTGAGAGCATTCACATGGCTGTGAGCCATCTCCACCATCCATTTCCAGAACTTTCTTTACCTTCCCCAAGGGAAGCTCTGTCTCCTTACTCATTCACCACCCCCTGCCCTGGCCCCAGCCCCGACCATTCTTCATGCTTTCTCTCTTTTTGGGGGGGGATGGGGATTGGGGATTGAACCCTGGGGCATCTACCCCTGAACTATACCCCAGCCCTATTTGTGTGTGTGGTACTGGGTATAGAATCCATGGACATTTTACCTCTGAGCCATACCCCAGCCTTATTTTCTTTTTTTTATTGGGAAATAGGGTCTCACTAGGTTTTGGAGAGCCTCACTAATTTGTTGAGGCTGGCTGGGAACCTGCAATCCTCCTATCTCAGCCTCTCAAGTACTGGGATTACAGCGTGCACCACCATGCCTGGCTTAGATTTTTGTTTGTTTGTTTGTTTTTGAAACAGGGTCTCACTAGGTTGCTGAGAGTCTTGCTAAGTTGCTGAGGCTTCCTCCAACCTGTGATCCCCCTAGTTCAGCCTCTCAAGTACAGGGATTACAGGCATGTGCCACCACCCCTGGCTTACTTTCTGTCCATGAATTTGACAATTCTGGGGACCTCACAGACGTGGGATCTTGCAGTATTTGTCGTTTTGTGACGGGCTGGTTTCACTTCACATTATGTTCTCAAGGTTCATCTGTATTAGAGCATGCATTGGATTTCCTTCCTTTGTTAGGTAAAGTTGACTTTTCAAAAAATCATGTTTTGCTGGGCGTGGTGGCGCACGCTTGTAATCC